>JAJIBD010031258.1:0-32500 GCA_021461705.1 Cryptotis parvus
CTGTCTGTATTTTCAATGCAATATGCTGGCATTGGAAGCATATATTGAGGATCTGATGGTGCAAGCTCAAAAGATCAAGTATGACATCATTGGTCTGACTGAGATGAGGAGGCGCCAGTCGCATCATGCTGTATTTGACACCGGAGAAAAGTTGTTCCTTGGAACATGCGATGAAAAGAGGCGTCGGTGGCATTGGTGTCCTTGTCAACACGAACATGGCCGTCAACATTGATTCATTTGAAAGTCTAACAAACCGGATAGGATGATTACACTTGAAGAGATGTGGCCCACTGCCAGCAATTTCTATCTTCATTATCTATGCACCAACATCCACATACAAAGGAGATAAAATTGAGAAATTCTACATGGAACTGGAGGAGTTCTATAAAAAAAGATCACACCTTCTACAAGATCATAGTCAGTGGTTTTAATGCCAAGATAGGACCAAGAAGATCGAGAACTCCACATGGGACCCATGGCCTAGAATGGAACAAACAGGATGAGAGACCATCTGAGTTCATCATGTCCACCAAGACCATTCATGGGAACTCCCAGTTCCAGAAGACTGAAGCGAAACATTGGACATGGGAATCTCCTGGTGGACAGTTCCACAATGAAATGGACCACATCATCTTCAATCAACAATTTTGTCTGACCGATGATGTTGCTGTCGTCCCCAAATTCCAAACAGGATCGGACCACCGTCTCCTTTGTGCAAAATTCTACTTCCCATAGCGGGGAGAAAAGGCTGCAAAGTTTAAGAAGAGAACTCCCAGAACGACCACCAATTGGGAACTCTTTTGCACCATTGCAGCAACATGGGAAGATACCACCATTGATGACATCAATGAAGAATACAACCGACTGGTTCAGCACCTCAATGATTGTGCAAAAATGCCGAGAGAGAGAAAGACACAAAAGGATGCCTGTCTTCTGAAACTCTCGAGTTCATTCGCAAATGTGGCAAGGCGTGAGCCTCAAGAGACCAAATGCTAACGTCCAAGCTTGCTAAACAGGGCAGAGAAGCGATAAAAGAAGACCTCAAAGACAGAAGAGCAGAAATACTGGAAGATGCAGCAGAAGCTGGGAAAAGCATTCGCACCACCTGCCTGTCCTTAGCCAACTATAAGATCAAAATGACTGCCCTCTGACGCCCTGATGGATCTATCACATCATCCAGAAAGGCAATGGAGAAGATTATCCATGACTTCTACTCAAATCTCTTTGATAGCCACATCCACCTGCCCACATACCAAATTCCACAGGATGGATATGTATTCCCAACTTTCTCCCTTCTGAAATCAGACATGCCATCTCGTCAGTAAAGAAGGGAACAGCACCAGGCCCAGAAAAAGTCAGACCCGAACACCTGAAGAATCTGCCGTCGGTACTCATCAATACACTAGCTCAGCTCTTCACACACTACCTGTCCAAATGCAAGGTACCCTCCCAATGGAAAACCAGCAGAACAGTTCTACTGTTCAAGAAGGGAGACATTCATGACATCGGCACTATCACCCCCATCTGCCTGTTGTCCATCATCTACAAGCTGTTTACATGAGTCATCCTGAACAGGATTAGCAGAACACTAGATGAAGGACAACCATGCAGCAAGCTGGCTTCCGGAAAGAATTCAGCACAATCGACCATATCCACACAGTAACCAAGCTCATTGAGGTTTGTAAGCGAGTACAAGATGCCGCTCTGTCTCACGTTCATTGATTTACAGAAAGCCTTTGATTCTGTGGAGACTGAAGCAGTCATCGAAGCCCTAGCCAAACAGGGTGTTCAAACCCAATACATCAAGATCTTTCGTAAGCTGTATTATGGATTCACCACCAGGATCTCACCATCTCTACAAAGAAGTTATCATTGATGTGAAAAGAGGGGTTCGACAGGGTGATACCATCTCACCAAAACTCTTCAGCGCCACCCTCGAGAACATCATGCAACAATTAGAATGGGAAGGAATGGGAGTGAAGATAGATGGTCGGCAACTACACCACCTCCGCTTTGCTGATGACATCATTCTAAAAACACCAAACATTAGCCAAGAGGCACAAATGCTGGCTGACTTTGACCGAGAATGTGGAAATATAGGTTTACAGCTGAATCTGAAGAAAACTATGTTCAGAAAAAATGAACTAGTTCTAGAGGCCCCATTCACTCTCAAAGGAACAGACATCTCTGAATGCAGCAGTTATGTGTACCTAGGTAGAGAAGTCACATGATGAATTACCTGAAACCTGAGCTGCGCAGGAGGAAGAGAGTGAAATGGAATGCCTTCAAAGGCATCGAAGAAATAGCTAAAAGGACAAAGAGCCTCCGGCCTTGGGCACATCTCTTTGACTTCACCGTTCTCCCTGCATTAACATACGCCTCAGAGATTGGGTCCTATGAAAGCAGCATGAGAATACAATTCTGGTCTCCCAGAGAGCAATCGAAAGAGCTATTCTTGGAATATCACGCCTCACTCAAGTGAGAGCAGGAATCCGGAGTTCTGACCTCCGTCGCTATTCCAGAATCAGGGATGCTGTCTCGCTTGCCAAGGCATCGAAAATCAGATGGGCTGGACATGTAATGCAATTTGGAGATGACCGCTGCACTAGAGCCATTACCGACTAGATCCCACGGGATGTCAATAGATCACGTGGCCACCCACCTACAAGATGGTCAGACTTCCTTGTCAAGACCCTGAAGGAACGGTTTGAGCGCTCTTCATATTCCTGAATCAACTAGATGCCATTGAGCTACATTGGCACGTGATAGGGTCCAATGGAAATGTTACTGGCGCCCGCTTGACTAAATCAATGAATAATGGGATTCAAGTAATCAAGTGAAGTGATCCCAAAATTGAAAAGAATTTAAATTTTTTTCTGGAATGTAGGCATGTTGATTCATAGAAATATACTTTCATGTGGTTAATGCATGAATAGTGAAGGGGTCATCAAAGTCGGAAACAATCAACTTTGTTCTACGATGTGAAATTATATATTCAAAACACATGGGATTCTGTTTTTATATCTGATAAAATTCTTTCTGAGTCTCACATTTATATATAGTGTTTTATCACTCATCCTATCATGAATTTTTATTACTCTACCCCCAAAATTTAATTTCACATATATCTATACACACATATATAAATGCATATATTTCTATATATAGTACATATATATATATATAATCACATATGTGTTCACAAATTTTTGTATATGTGTATATGAGTATATATGTGTGTGTGTGTGTGTGTGTTTTGAGTGCGTGTGTGATAAAGTCCCAAATTTGTTTTCGTATATCTTATTGAACAATTATTTAAATGATTCATTAACAGAAATTTTAGGTTTTGTAATTGTTGTTTCATCCACACCTGGTGACTTGGTAGTGCTCAGGGCTTTTTTCTCGCTCTATTCATAGACATTTATTCTGACAGTGCTCAATAAACCATGTTTTATGATAGAGTTCAAACTGTGATCTGAGGTGTGCAAGGCAAGCTATCATTCTTATATCTTTGCAACCCTGTTTATATATTTTATATTGTTTGGTCAAATCATTTATCTTTTATAGAGTAAATCGATACAGTAAATATTTATAGATTTATAGCAAATATTTAAATATTATCTTATTAATGTCAAATGAATTCATAGCCTCAGAATATAAGGTATTTCTGTTGTTCAGTTCTATAAATATTTACTTATATTATTCTAACAATAACATTTTAGACCTTAATTTCATCAAGTAAATCCAACTAAAGAAGTAAACGTTATAGTATAATAGGAAGAGAGCTTGCCTTGCTTGTGGCCAAACTGGTTTCAATCCCAGGCATGCATACGGTCCTCCACCACAATCCATTGCTACCTTGCCAATAGTAATCCCTGAATGCAAAGTCAGGAGTAAGACCTGAGCACTGCCGTGTGAGTCATCAAACAAAATTATCTTAGAAGTGATTATAAATATAATATTTAGAAAAATATATTTGATTTACAGGTAATACTCCAGAAAGTGACATATATACTTGTGCACCATACAACAATAATGTTTTATTAAGACAGAAACTAAACTTCAAATTTTGCTAATAACAATGGTTATTTGATGTGGGTCAATTATTACAAATTACTGTGTTTGGCTGTATTAAATTTAGTGACTTCACCTAGTAATTACTGGGTCTTGATCTAGGCCTTGGCTTTGTCTAAATTTGGTCTCATGTAAGAGCTTCAGTCTGGGGCCAAATTAAATGTATAGCTGTTAATGGAGTACATTCTCTTTTACAGAAGATCCAGAGAGGACTTAAGTCAAATGAAATTTCACTTGCATATGTAAAGCTTCTATGCTATTATTCTCTTACATGTAATCAAATCAATCACCTGATTACCAAAGCCATTGTCATTAGAAAATATGCCACACCTCAAGAGAAAAGAGATAAATGAGCATTTGTTAAGCCAATAATTCAATTTCTCATTTGTAATGTTTACTTAGAAATAATATAAAACTTTACAAAAACTATGCCTTAGGAAAATGAAAATTCCTGAATTATTGGCTTAACAAATGTTCATTTATCTCTTTTCTCTTGAGTTAGCTTCATATTTTCTGAAATACTATAATTTGTTATCTTTCAACTAAATTTTTGAGAGGAAAAGCCCTGTAGTATTAGACATAAGAAGTTATGAAACAGGGGCCAGAGTAATAGCACAGCGGGTAGGGTGTTTGTGTTGCAATCAGCCCACCAGGGTTCGATCCCCAGCATCCCATATGGTCCCCGAGCACTGCCAGGAGTAACTCCTGAGTTCAGAGCCAGGAGTAGCCCCTGAGCATCGCCAGGTGTGACCCAAAAAAAGTAAAAAAAAAGAATTTATGAAACAAAATAATTTGTTAATGACATTCACCTCTAGTTACAAGTTATTTCCATATAATAGAGGAAAATAGGCCTACGTTTAAGAATGAATCAGAGGAGTTTGCTAATCATCAAGTTTTAGTTACAGTCACCATGATCTATAGAAATATAATTTAATTGGGAGCCTGTTCTTATCTAATGTGTATTTCTGCCTTCTCTGATAAATATAGGAGTTGTTTGTATAAAGCTAATTTCTGAATTAAATATAAAGAACTGCATAAAACAATATATTTTGTTTTAAATTATTATATTATTGCCACCAAAACTACTTTACATTTGAAAAAGCAAATTGTCACGTGCTAACTTCTCATAACAAATCTTGAGATTGAGAAAGTATACAGAATGAGATAATTATGTATTTGTAAATAAGTGTTATCTATCCTAAAAGAATGATCAGATGTAAAATTACACAGAATTTGTTCCTTTTTCTGATCAAATTCATGTTTTCTTTCTCAAATATATATTTAAATTATAATTAAGTAAAAACTCATAAATAACAATGCATAAAGTTTCTTCCTAAAAGAATGAAAATCCTAATATTTTAATAATATATTATATTTTCAGCTTTTCTGCTGCATTTATAAAATGTTTTGCAGGATTCATTTAAGACAGATGGCTTGAATATTTATGTTACTGAAGGAGAAAGAAATTTCAGCAACCATGTCTGAAATATATGCATATATTCTGTCTTGCACATAAGTGACTGAGCATTAATATCTTGAGAATACAATCTTCCTGAATTTCATAACACTGGTTCATGTTCCTACTTTATAAAACAATAGGGTATTTTGTTATAGTGCCTTTATGATATATACATTCATCAAATTATGATTAGCTAAGGTCAACCTTGCAGCTACAAATAATATCCAGAGTATTTGATAAATAATGCAATAAAATATCATTAACTGCTCATTGTAATGGATGATATACTTTTTCTCCTTCTGCTTTCAGCTATAATCTTTAGAGCTGCAGAAGTCACACTACATCTCTGGTAATAATGGGCTTGTTATTGAATACATTAACTTAATATTTTCCTGCTTGATCATGCAGTTTAGATAAAATAACCAATTGGCAACATTTGAAAATAATGCCTTGAACATTCATTAAACACATTTTTTACTATGCTTCCTTCCTTTGGTTTTATTGTGTGTGGCTCATGGATATATTTATAAGTCAGAAAGGTATGTATAATATAAGAATGAATAAATAAAAGAAAAAAAATAGATATTTTCTGAGCTATTTCTTTAAATACAGTCTATATTTAGTTTTATGTGATAATAGTATAAACATCACATACATGAAATTTATCAAACACATTCATTTATTTAAATACATTCTATACTAACTTCTAATGGATAATAGGATAAACAACACATACGTAAAATATATAAATAATTTCACACATAAATAGTTAGAAAAAGGGTTTAGGATTTCATAAACTTTGGTTTGGTCTTGTTTTTTTTTTTAATGCACCATAAGTTATAATTCTGTTCATGATAAGGCTTCATGCCTACAGTGATTCAACAACACATTGCGATTTTTAGGTAAATGTTTAAGGTTATAGTTCATATATGTTTTATCTGGAAATATTTAACTAATAAATAAGTAGGCAGCCAATTTTATTTATGTGGGTCAATGATTATTAGAAATTTCATCAAATTTAAAGTATTTCTGGCAACTATTTTATTTATAAGGTTGTTAAAAGAAAGAGAAATTCATTACAGTGCTTTAAAAGGTGAGACTAGAAAACTGATATTCATGAAATTCAGTCAATATTTAACCTAATTCATGAAAAATGAAACAAATATAAAAGATTATAACAATTCACTTGAACTTTAATGCGGATGCTTAGATTTACATCTAAATGAGATGTTTTATTAGTTCACAATGTAAACAGACTTGCTAAAACAAACAGAATTTTATGAATGTGTACTGCCAGTTAACTAGTCTTACAAAAAAAAGAGGAAAAATTTGTCAATTTTTTTCAATATACAATAGTTCAGTTCAGTTTAGTATTGGGTTCACAACTAGCAGTGTTCATGACTTAATCCTGGTCTTTTGCTCAGGGATTGCTTCTGGTAGTGTTTAGCAAACAAGGGGTGCTGAGAATTCAACCAGTCATCAACATGCAAGGCAAGTGCCTTAACTCTATAAGAGTGGTACTACTTTACAATTTTCAACATAATTTTATGCGTTCCATTTATATCTATTAATCAGTGTCAACCTTATTTCTTCAGCAATTATTTTTCAACCAAGAATAGTAATTCCAAGTGTTAATTAAACAACTAGCATTAAATGAATGATACCTTTGTTTGGCATTTTTGTAATTTTAATATGATAGTTTTTTACTCTTATTATATTTTGTATGTTGATTTAATTTTATTTAAAATTTAGTTTCTTCTAAATGGGTGTTAAAATTTATTGGTGATATATGCATTTCTTCATTTAGAGCTATCATTTGTTGGTTAGCTCCATTATGCAAGTGATATGTAGATGATGATAAATATAATGTTGAATAGCAAAAAATGATAATTGATGAAAAATTATTGCAGTTTAATTTAAAATTACATGAACTATGTCAAGGCAAATAAAGTTTATTAAATGTTTTTAATATAGTGCAACACTGTTTCTAATAATTTCAACGGTCTCTCTTAGGATTTCATAAAGGAATTCATAAAGGAATTTCATAAATCATAAAGGAATTATTGGCATCATATACACATATCTATAAATGTATATATGATGCTTCACATAGACATTTGCTGTCTATACAGAGATGAGTGTGTAACAAAAAACTTGGTGTCAAAGAAATAGTATAGTGTATGATATGCTTGTCTAAGTTATAACAACAACTCGCTCCTCTCATTTTGCATATGGCCCTAGAACTCTTGCCAGAATGATCCCTGAGCACAGTGAGGTGTGTCTCAAATACCAAAAAAAGGAAGAAAGAAAGAAAAAACCTACTAACATATTTGTTATTTCAATAAATGAACAAAATAATTTGTTTCTGTAGTTATATTCTAACAAAAAATTCCATGTTTTACATTGTTATTCAATTAAATATAAAATAGTACAATGATGTGATTTTAAAACATTACTTTTGTTGAATATTAATTATCTTTTCCTTTAAATAAGGAGTAGAAGATATAATATAGGATTAAAATGCTCCAGGGTATGTTTTATTGATCGTCTAATACATTATTTGGGCAGTTAAAGCACTTATTTTTAGGTTTGTAGTGCATAATGTACCCTAGACATGAATAAATGGAATAAAGAAATGTACCCTGGAGTGTCTTGATGGCATATTAAAATAATAAAATACATGAACTGTGTATTAATAATTCATATAAAGAAAAGGTTAGCTATGCAAATATTCAATATTCTGAAGTGTATTATATAGACACTTTAGAAATGTCTAATAATATTTTTTATAATTCTACCTGGTATATCTTTTTCCATATTCTACCTGATATAGCTATTATATTTTACCTGACGTATCTATTATATTTTATTCTATCTGGTATTTTACCTGGTATATCTATTATAGTTTTCTAAACATTATATAATTGACATGTTAAACTTCTTGGTTAAGTTTCAAGTACCAAAGCAAATTAATTATTTAAATGCACATATACTTTATAGAAACATTTGTAACATGTTGTTCTCCGAATTATTATTTTTGCATGATTCATCAAAGTATTTAACTCCCAGGTTTTCACTCAGATGTATGTTAATTTAGCAGCTACTTGTAAAAAAATGAATTTGGACCAACGAATTTGGACCAATGAATTTGGACCTCTGTCTAACACCATGCATAAAAATCAGATCAAAATGGATTAGGAAAGAAAATTCACCCGATACCCATCTGCAAAGGTGTTAATATACAGGATATATCAGTCACTGGTAGAACTTTACAAGAAGAAAACAGCAAAATCCATCAAAAGATGGGGAAAAGAAATGAACAGAAACTTTGACAAGGAAGAAATTTGAATAGCCAAAAGGCTTATGAAAAAAATGCTCATCATCACTGGTCATCAGAGAGATACAAATCAAAACAACAATGAGAGCAAGGACAACACACGCTGGCTTGCACTTTCATCCGTTGTCGGTGGGAATGTTCTACTGGCATAGCCTTTTTGGAAAACAATATGGATATTCCTCCAAAGACTAGAATTTGAGCTCCCGTTCAACCCAGCAAAACCACTCTTGGGAATATACCCTGGGAAGCTAAAAACACACAATAGAAAAACCATCTGCACTTTTATTTTCATAGCAGCACTATTCACAATAGCCAGAATCTGGAAACAACCAGAATGCCGAGTGTCGGGGGACGCCACTAGGGTACCCAACAGTGCGGGAAGCGGAGTTCAGTTCTACCTCCGAGCCGGTAGGGAATGGATGAAGACTCAGAAATCCGGTGCAGGTTTAAAAATTCTTTACTTATCACAGGTTCAGGCATGCAAATTAGCAATAGGAAAACCCTGTGGTTAGGATTCCGAGCTCAAACCCCAGCTACGTGTAGGCCAAGATGGAGGCCACGAGGTGGAAAGGACCTGTAAAAAGGAGACAAAGACAAGACTCCCAAGAAGAGTGTGAGCCCCAAAGAGAGCCCAAAAGGAGACAGCGCAAGAGAGGAAGCAGCCTAGGTTTATACCCCTGCAACTTAGATCCCCACTATTATGGGAAGCAGGCCGGGTCAAATGCCCTCAGGTAATTTCTCCCAGCACCTCACCTAGGCCCTTCTAGATGCTAATGTTTTGAGCCAAGATCTGCCTGGAAAATCCTTTATAGAGAAGGGGGTTTCTGAGATGGCATGTCTCTGTACCAAAGACTAATACTAATGCCAGTTAAATATTTCTCCAATCCTTCAAAAGAGTCTCATCTACTTCACAGTAGTTTTGTATTTTAGTTGTCTTTGAGTTATCAGGGAGCCATGCTTGCTTGCTTGGAGGCAAACAGCATTTCTCTCTGGTCTAATTACTTAGAGATCCAACATGGTCAGGCAAATATGCTGGTAAGATCTAGCTAGTCCCACGATGATTGTGGTAGCATGAGAAAATATTTATACCAGCCAGTACAGAATACATGGTCAGATAAATTACCACATTTAAACTACCCCCTATCTACAAAGTGATCTGCAGGGAGGCAATCCAGGACAGATGCAGAGGCTTTTAGGCTTTCAGGTGTCCTGCAACACACGAGAACAGATGACTAGATAAAGAAAATGTATTACATCTACACATTGGAATGCTATGCAGCTGTTAGGAAAAATGAAGTTATGAAACTTGCTGTAAATGGATGGACATGGAGAGGATCATGTTGAGTGAAATTAGCCAGAAAGAAAAAGACAGATATAGAATGACTGCATTTATTTGCATGATATAAAAATATATTATATATATTATATAGTGTATGTATTATATATATTATATATTATATATTATATTATATTATATATTATATTTCTGACAGCTTGTCAGAAACCCAGCCTACAAGGACCCGCCCTGCAGAGACCCACCCTTCAGAGGAGAGTACTTCAAGCCCAGGAATGCTTGAGCCTAAGACACAGGTACACCCGGCAGAGTAGAAACCAGCTTTCCCCATTGCGCGTGGCAGCTATGCGGCCACGCAATTTACCTCCAAATTACCACAAATATTCTACCCACCCCTCTGAGAGAGCCCCACAAAGTAATGAAAATATAGTGCCCGCATGGCAGAGCCTGGCAAGCTGTCCGATGCATGTTCGATATGCCAAATCCAGTAACAAAAATGTTTATTTTCCTGACCCCGAAAAGAGCCCTTAATCCGGCAGCAGTAAGAAAGGCAAACAAGCAGTGCCTGATAAAATTTCACGGCTGTCCTAGGCTGGATCCCATGGGATGTCAAAAGATCACGTGGCCGCCCACCTACAAGATGGTCAGACTTCCTTGTTAAGACCCTGAAGGAACGGTTTGAGGCTCTTCATATTCCTGAATCAACCAGATGCCACTGGGCTACATTGGGGTCCAATGGAAATGTTACTGGTGCCCGCTCGAAGCAAATCGATGAATAACGGGATTCAAGTGATCAAGTGATATTATATATTATATATTATATATATATTATATATATTATATAAGTTAAAGGCATCTTCAAAGGTGAAACATCACTAACAAAGCAACTAGAAGAAAGGATAAACATATGGGACTACATAAACCTAAAAAGCTTCTGCACCTGAAAAGAAACAGTGACTAAGATACAAAAGCAGTCCACAGAATGGGAAAGAATATTCACCCAATACCCATCTGATAAGGGGTTAATATCCAGGATATATCAGGCACTGGTAGAACTTTACAAGAAGAAAACAAACAAGCCCATCAAAAAATGGGGAGAAGAAATGAACAGAAACTTCAGCAAGGAAGAAATTCGAATGGCGAAAAAACATATGAAAAAATGCTCATCATCACTGGTCATCAGAGAGATGCAAATCAAAACAACAATGAGATACCACTTTATACCACAGAGACTGGCACATATTCAAAAGAGCAAGAACAACAAGTGCTGGCGTGGATGTGGGGAAAAGGGGACACTCATCCATTGTTGATGGGAATGCCGGCTGGTACAGCCTTTCTGGAAAACAATATGGACTTTCCTCCAAAGACTAGAAATTGAACTCCCATTTGACCCAGCCATACCACTCCTGGGAATTTACTCTGGGAAACCAAAAATACGCAGCGGAAAAACACCATCCCTACTTTTATGTTCATAGCAGCATTATTCACAATAGCCAGAATCTGGAAGCAACCAGAGTGCCCGAAAATCGATGACTGGATAAAGAAGCTTTGGTACATCTACACAATGGAGTACTATGCAGCTGTTAGGAAAAATGAAGTTATAAAATTTGCCTATAAATGGATGGACATGGAGAAGATTATGTTGAGCGAAATTAGCCAGAAGGAGAGAGACAGATACAGAATGACTGCATTTATTTGCATGGCATAAATATATATGTACATATTATGATACCAATATCCAAGGTCATGTGAAACATATATCAGGAGGTCTTGTCAAAGGTGGAAATTATACCAAACCTGTAGGAGTCAGAGGTTAGGTAAGACAGAAAATGGAACAGGGTGCTAATAATTGTCGAGGGTACTAATGCCAACCTAGAACTGAGCATTTAATAGAGGCAAAAGGATACACATGACAACCTTTTAATGTATGTTCTGTAATCCATAATCTGGAAGGGAAGGAAAAAGAAAGAGAGAGAAAGGGAAAGAAATAAAGAACCTGCCATCGGGGGGGGCTGGGGAAGGGGGAGGGAACCGGGGACGTTGGTGGTGGGAGATGGGCACTGGTGGAGTGACGGGTGCTGGAACACTGTATGACCAAAACCCAAACATGAACTTTTTTAATTGTATACCTTTTTATTTGTATATCTCACGGTGGTATAATAAAATACTTAAAAAAAAAAATATATATATTATATATTTCATACATATATATAATATATATTATATATTTATATGTCATATATTAATATAAATATATAATATATATTATATATTTCTTGATATATAATATATATATTATATTTCATGATATATATATATATATCATGAAACCAATATCAAGGCCAGGCAAAACATGAAAACATGGGTCAGGAGGTCTTGTCAGGTGAAATCTAACACAAACATGTGGGAGTCAGAGGTTAGGTAAGATGAAAAATGGAACAGTGTGCTAATAATGTGGAAAGTGCTAATGCCAGCCTAGAACTGAGAATAGAATACAGGAACAAAGACACACATGATAACCTCTAAATGTATTTAATGGTAATTAATGTAAAGCACAGTGTGTAAGAGAAGGAACACAGAGAGAGAGAGAGACAGAGAGATAGAGACAGAGAGAGAGAAAAGAGATAAAGAACCTGCCATAAATGCAGGCTAGTGATGGGGGAGGCAAATGGGGACATGGTGGTGGGAAATGGGCACTGGTGGAGGGATAGGTGCTAGAACATTGCAAGACAAAACCCACACATAAACTTCATTGTAATTGTATATCTCACGGTGGCAGATTGAAATATTAGACAGATGGATGGATGGATGGATGGATGGATGGATGGATGGATGGATGGATGGATGGATGGATGGATGGACGGACGGATGGTGGATGGATGGACGGATGGATGGACAGGATGGATGGATGGATGTGATGGATGGACAGATGGATGGATAGAGTATGGGACAGACAGACAGACAGACAGACAGACAGACAGACAGACAGACAGACAGACAGACAGACAGACAGACAGACAGACAGACAGATAGATAGATAGATAGATAGATAGATAGATAGATAGATAGATAGATAGATAGATAGATAGATAGATAGATAGATAGATAAAAATAAAGAGTAGATTGAGTGCTTTCAATATGCCAAAACTGAGGCAGGATCTATGCCAAGTATCAAGGATTCAAATACGTAAAATAATTATTTACCACCTCTGAATATTAATTATATAGAAATTTAAACAATGTATAAGTAATTATAAAAAACTAAAACATTATTTAGTTCAGTCATTATTCTGTCTTAAGTAGAAAGATGGAAGCTTGAAACAAAGAAATATGAAAAATATATAATAAATAATTTACAGGTTGGAGTGATAGTAAGAATAGGGGACTTGTCTTGAATGCAGCTGACCAGGTGCAATTCTCAGCAACCCCTATGGTTTCTGAACCAGGTTCAATTCTCAGCAACCCCTATGGTTTCTGAGTCTGCCAGGAATGATTCATAAGTGCAGAGACAGGAGAAAGACCTGAGCACCAATGTACAGGACCTCAAAACCCCAAAATATGCATATATGTGTATATATATATATATATATATATATATATATATATATCACTTGACGTTCCATTATTCATCGATTTGCTTAAGTGGGTGCCGCAATATTTCCACTTGACCCTATCACGTGCCAGTGTAGCCCAATGGCATCTGGTTGCTTCAGGAACACAAAGAGCCTCAGACCGTTGGTTCAGGATCTTGAAGAAGTCTGACCAAGCTTGTTGGTGGGCAGCCACATGATCTTTTGATATCCCGTGGGATCCAGTCATTAACAGCTCTAGTCCAGCGGTCGTCTCCAAATTGCATTATATGTCCAGCCCATCTGATTTTTGATGCCTTGGCAAACGAGACAGCGTCCCTGACTCTGCAACAGTGAGGGAGGTCAGAATTCCACATGTAGGTGTATATATATATATATATATATATATATATATATATATATATATATATATATTATATTTATCATATAATATATAATTTTAAAACAATATAGATATCATTTTAAAATAATTTATTTTAGGAATAGGTTTCAGAACATCAGAGTAGAGATATGGGAAGTATGTAATAGTATAGTATCTATTTAAAATCCAAAGAATTGTGTTATTTTAAAGAAGTGTGTAGGGGCTGGAGCAATAGCTGTAGTGTTTGTGTTAAACATGACTGACCCACAGGCCAGAGAAATAGTCCAGTGGGTATGGCATTTGCCTTGCACATGGCCAACCAGGGTTTGATCCCGGCATACCATATGGTACCCCGAGCACTGCAAGGAGTAATTCCTGAGGCGAAGTGCCAGGAGTAATCCCTGAGCATCACCAGATGTGAACCAAAAAAAAAAAAACAAAAAAAAAATAACCGAACTGGGTTCGATCCCCGCATCCCATGTTCTCCCCTGAGCACCGCCGCAGTAATTCCTGAGTGCAGAACCAGGAGTAACCCCCAGGCCTTGCTGGGTGTGACCCAAAAGCAAAAATAAATAAACATAAATAAACAAATAAGCAAATACATACATACATACATATATAAAATGGTGTGTAATTTTGCCATACTCATAAAATTACTATCTACATACAGAGCCTGGCAAGCTACCCGTGTCGTATTTGATATACCAAATACCAGTAACAATTATAGACCTCATTCTCATGACCTGATGGAATGGTTGAGGCTCTTTATGTTCCTGAGACAAGCAGGTGCCCTTGGGCTCTACTTGCATGAGACAGGTCATATGGAGATGTTACTGGTGCCCACTCGGGGCAAATCGATGATGAACGGGAAGACAGTGATACAGCGAGGAACTAATGCTGCAGGTCAGTGTGTCAGGGGTGTTCTCTGACTGCACTGTTTTGAGTTCTTTCTGTTATTATAATATTAATATATTTTTTCAATTAACAGAATCTTAGAGAAAATTTAGCTTTTAAGAAGATTACTCTGAAAGCTTAGAAGACTGATTTTATTAGTTTCAGGAAGTTACTATAAGTGATAGATAGTAAACAACTAAAAGAGCTCTAAGGAAATGAAAAACAGGACTAATGAACAAACATCTGTGAAAAACCTCCAAACATAACTTTTATCAACAACATATATAGGAGAGTAAAATAACACCTTTTTTGGTAGGATAACCCGCAGACCAAGTATTTCTGAATGAAAGGACTCAGACATGGGGCAGAGCTGCTACTTGCTCTCCCTGTACCCAGCCGCTTTCCACATCCTTCTTTCTCATCACAACTTCACCCAGCAGACCAGACTATCACAGCCGGGATCATCCACACCCACCCTGCAGCAGTTTTTTTTTTTTTTCAACCCGGCCCAGGTATGCTGAACCAGAGACTCTCAGACATGGGGCAGAGCTGCTACTTGCTCTCCCTGTGCCCAGCCGCTCATGAGGCACCCGGGAGGCATGGCGGGTTCTAACCCTGGCCTGCCACTCCAGAAGAGCCTCACAACAAGCCGGATACCCCCCCTGACTCCATGGGGGCTGCCATTTTCCACATCTGGACTTCTTTCTCATGACAACTCCACCCAGCAGACCAGACTATCACAGCCCGGCTCGCGCGGCCGCTAAATGCTTTATTTAGAGGTGACTACAAGATTGTGCCACCCACACGGCAAGCCCGGCAAGCTGCTTGTGTTGTGTTTGATATGCCAAATACCAGTAACATTTATATTAGGTCATTCCCGTGATCTAATATAATGGTTTGAGGCTCTCTATGTTCCTGGAGCAAGCGGATGCCTTTGGGTTCTACTAGCATGAGAGCAGGACATATGGAGATATTACTGGTGCCCGCTCTAGCAAATAGATAATGAACTATTACTTGGGCTTTTGCTATTATATTTTGCTATTATTACACATCATTTCATGTCAGCTTCCAGACCGTTCATTAGTTTGGGCTAGAAATAATTGGGAGGAAAAAAAATGAAACAACAAATTCACTCAAGTTCTCCTTTTCTAAATTTTTTTTTTCTTTTTGGGTCACACCCGGCAATACTCAGGGGTTTCTCCTAACTCTGCACTCAAGAATCTCTCCTGGCTGTGCTCGGGTGACCATATGGGATGCCGGGGATAGAACCCGGGCCAGCACAGGCCGGCGTGCAAGGCAAACACCCTACCTGCTGGGCAATCGCTCCGGCCCCATCCTTTTCTAAATTTTGGTTTCTTTCTCAGCCCACTGGATATCAATTACTTTTACTTTTTCCGGGTAATTAATAATTTTTGTCCAAGGATTTTGCTTTTATCTCAGTGTGAGGCACTAGGGTGATCTTTATTTTTTTCTAACTTGGCTGATTCTGGAAGACACCCCTTGTATTTTTACATGATAATCCCTGCTATTAATTGCTTAGAGATTAAACTTTAAAAGAGGAAACATTGAAAGTGACATACTATTTATGAGGTAATTATGCAAATGAAGGTGAGAGGATGATAATCACGGAAATTGTGGGTATTGGTTGGATGCAGGATGTATATCTACGGTAAAAGCAAGCACAAACTAATAGGTAGTTGATATTGTTTGAGCGAATACTTTAATGTTGAGCTTCACTTTTTTTTTCTAAGTTTTTATAGTAGGTTCACATACAACTAAAAACACATAGGAAATGTAAGTTACCAAAACTGTTTGTGAATAAGAGCAAAGAATAATAGATATATACATGAAATGGGACTCTATGTGGTCGTCAAAGGGAATGAAAAAGGTCAAGGCTACCAATATAGAAATATTTCCAAGAAATATTGTTAACTATAAAAAATTAATCTGCAATAAATTAGATACAACAGCCTACTGAGCAATAAAACACAGAGATATTTATATATTTAGGAAGAAAAAATGCCTGGGGGATGATGTGGGAGGGAGAAATTTTTTTTCAATGAATATTTGTTTGCAATTTTCTGAATCATATGTGTACATTAGCTACTCAAAATGTTAAATATGCCAAAAAATAAACTGGTATTTGCCAATAGCATCCCATGTGTAAGCCATTAGCTTTATTCCAGGGCATAAAACACTGAATAGCACATATGTATATATACATATACGTGCCTACATACTTATATATATATATATATATATATATATATATATATATGAATACTTATAAATTTACTTAAAATATTGGGTAGTTCTTTCCATAACTAATGAAACCAGCTTTATATATTAAAAAACAATAAAAGTAATTAGCAGGTAGACTATTTATTGCGATTAAGCCAAGGACTATAAACTATTTTCATTTTTATGGAGAAAAGTTGGGCTAAGGACTGGCTTTTTAAGGAGTGATACTTGATATTTCTTATATATAGTGTCTTTGATTGAATTTGTTAACCTTTTTCTAAGATTTCGAGCTGTGAGGTAAGTTTATTTATGAGAGCTCTTTCCGCTTTCCTGATGGATACTTGCAGAGCTATGAACTTTCCTCTTAACACTGCTTTCAATGTATCCCACAGTTTTTATAGTCCATGTGTTCATTGTCATTTGTTTCAACGAATCTTTGGATTTTCTTTCTCATTTCTCCTATGACCCACTGGTCATACATCAGTGAGCTGTTCAGGTTCCAAGAGTTTTGGTTAGACTCCCTGTGTCAGTGTGTGGTTAACTTCCATTTCACTGCATCATGGTCTGAAAAAAATAGTTGGCACAGTTTCTATCTTTTTTATTTTATTGAGGTATGCTTTGTGGCAGGAAAATAAACATTTCTGTTACTGGATTTGGCATATCGAACATGCATCGGACAGCTTGCCAGGCTCTGCCATGCGGGCACTATGTTCTCATTACTTTGTGGGACCTCTCTCAGAGGGGTGGGTTGAATATTTATGGTAATTTGGAGGTAAATCACGTGGCCGCACAGCGGCCGCTCACAACGGGGAAAGCTGGTTTCTGCTCTGCCGAGTGTACCTGTGTCTTAGGCTCAAGCATTCCTGCGCTTGAAATACTCTCCTCTGAAGGGCGGGTCTCTGCGTGGTGGGTCCTTGTAGGCTGGGTTTCTGACAAGCCAGGCTGAAGACTGGAGAAATGTTTATATTTCTGACCCCGAAAGAGCCCTTAATACGGCAGCAGTAAGAAAGGCAAACAAGCAGTGCCTGACAAAATTTCATAGCCATCCTAGGCTGCCAAAACGAAGAAGGAATAAAATGACTGTCTGTACTTTCAATGCATGTACACTGGCATCGGAAGCATATATTGAGGATCTGATGCTGCAAGCAAAAATGATCAAGTATGACATCATTGGTCTGACTGAGACGAGGAGGCATCAGTTGCATCATGCTGTATTTGACACCGGAGAAGAATTGTTCCTTGGAACATCCGACGAGAGAGGCGTCGGTGGCATTGGTGTGTGTCCTTGTCAACACAAACATGGCCGTAAACATTGATTCATTTGAATGCCTAACAAACCGAATAAGACGATTACACTTGAGGAGATGTGATCCACTGCCAGCAATTTCTATCTTCATTGTCTACGCACCAACATCCACATACAAAGAAGATGAAATTGAGAAATTCTACATGGAATTGGAGGAGTTCTATAAAAAAAGATCACACCTTCTACAAGATCATAGTCGGTGATTTTAATGCCAAGATAGGACCAAAGATCGGCTGAAGAATTCCACATCGAGACCCATGGCCTAGAATGGAACGAACAGGGTGAGAGACTGAGTTCATCATGTCACCAAGACCATTCATGGGAACTCACAGTTCAAGAAGGATGAAGTGAAACGTTGGACATGGGAATCTCCTGGCGGACAGTTCCACAATGAAATTGACCACATCATCTTCAATCGACTGTATTGTCTGACTGATGTAACTCTGGTCCCCAAATTCCAAACAGGATCGGACCACTGTCTCCTTCGTGCAAAATTCTACTTCCCGCAACAGGGAGAAAAGGCTGCAAAGTTTAAGAAGAGAACTCCCAGAACGACCACCAACTGGGAACTCTTTGGCACCATTGCAGCAACATAGGAAGATACCGATCATTGACGACATCGATGAAGAATACAACCGACTGGTTCAGCACCTCCATGATTGTGTGAAGAATGCCGAGAGAGAGAAAGACAAAAAAGGACGCCTGTCTTCAGAAACTCTCGAGCTCATTCGCCAACGTGGCAAGGTGCGAGCCTCAGGAGACCAAATGCTAACGTCCAAGCTTGCTAAACGGGGCAGAGAAGCGATAAAAGAAGACCTCAAAGACAGAAGAGCAGAAATACTGGAAGATGCAGCAGAGGCCGGGAAAAACATTCGCACTGCCCGCCTGTCCTTTGCCAACTATAAGACCAAGATGACTGCCCTCCGAGGCACTGATGGATCTATCACATCTTCCAGAAAGGCAATGGAGAAGATTATCCAGGACTTCTACTCAAATCTCTTTGATAGCCACATCCACCTGCCCACATACCAAATTCCACAGGATGGATATGTCATTCCCAACGTTCTCCCTTCTGAAATCCGACATGCCATCTCGTCGGTAAAGAAGGGCAACTGCACCAGGCCCAGACATAGTCAGACCCGAACACCTGAAGAATCTGCCGTTGGTACTCATCAATACACTAGCTCGGCTCTTCACACGCTACCTTTCCGAATGCAAGGTGCCCTCCCAATGGAAAACCAGCAGGACAGTTCTACTGTTCAAGAAGGGAGACATTCACGACATTGGCAACTATCGCCCCATTTGCCTGTTGTCCGTCATCTACAAGCTGTTTACACGAGTCATCCTGAACAGGATTAGCAGAACACTAGATGAAGGACAACCATGCGAGCAAGCAGGCTTCCAGAAAGGATTCAGCACAATTATCATATCCACACAGTAACCAAGCTCATTGAGGTTTGTAGGGAATACAAGATGCCGCTCTGTCTCACGTTCATTGATTTACAGAAAGCCTTTGATTCTGTGGAGTCTGAAGCAGTCATCGAAGCCCTAGCCAAACAGGGTGTTCAAACCCAATACATCAAGATCCTTCGTGAGCTGTATTACGGATTCACCACCAGGATCTCACCATTCTACAAAGAAGTGATCATTGATGTCAAAAGAGGGGTTCGACAGGGTGATACCATCTCACCAAAACTCTTCAGTGCCACCCTCGAGAACATCATGCGACAATTAGAACGGGAAGGAATGGGAGTGAAGATAGATGGTCGGCAACTACACCACCTCTGCTCGCCGATGACATTGTTCTAATAACACCAAACATTCGCCAAGTGGAACAAATGCTGGCTGACTTTGCCCGAGAATGTGGAAAGATAGGTCTACAGCTGAATCTAAAAGAAAACTATGTTCATGAAGAATGAACTAGTTCCAGAGGCCCCATTCACTCTCAATGGAACAAATATCTCTGAATGCAGCAGTTATGTGTACCTAGGTCGAGAAATCAACATGATGAACGACCTAAAACCTGAGATGTGCAGGAGGAAGAGAGCGGCATGGAATGCCTTCAAAGGCATCGAAGAAATAATTAAAATGTCAAAGAACTTCCGGCTCCGGGCACATCTCTTTGACTCCACCGATTCTCCCTGCATTAACATACGCCTCAGAGACCTGGGCCCTACGAAAGCAGGATGAGAATGCTATTCGGGTCTCCCAGAAAGCATTTGAAAGAGCTATGCTTGGAATATCACGCCTCACTCAAGTGAGAGAAGGAATTGGGAGTTCTGAGGTCCGTCGCTATTCCAGAATCTCGTTGGCCAAGGCATCGAAAATCAGATGGGCTGGACATGTAATGCGATTTGGAGATGACTGCTGCACTAGAGCCATTACCGACTGGATCCCACAGGATGTCAAAAGATCACGTGGCCGCCCACCTACAAGATGGTCAGACTTCCTTGTCAAGACCCTGAAGGAACGTTTTGACACTCTTCATATTCCTGAATCAACTAGATGCCATTGAGCTACATTGGCACGTGATAGGGTCCAATGGAAATGTTACTGGCGCCCACTCGAGCAAATCAATGAATAATGGGATTCAAGTGATCAAGTGATGCTTTGTGGCTCAACATGTTGTCTATCCTGGAGAATGCTCCATGTGCACAGATGAAAAATGTGTACTTGGCTTTTTGGGGATGCAAAACTCTCTATAAATCTACCAATCCTCCTTCCTCCATGTCTTCCTTCAGAGCTAGTAGTTTCTTGGTGAATTTTAGTCTTGTCAATCTATCTATAGCTTATAGGGCAGTGTTGAAAATATACAACTATTGTGTTACTGACTATGTCTTCTTTCAAGTCTATTACCAGTTGTTTTAAGTATTTTGCTGGTCCTGGCCTATCATTGGGTGCATATATGTTCACTATCACTATCTTCCCGTTAATCTTCTATTTGCTAGAGTTGGCACCAGTAATATCTCCATATGTCCCGTCTCATGCTAGTAGAACCCAAAGGCATCCACCTGCTCCAGGAACATAAAGTGCCTCAAACCATTATATTAGGTCACGGGAATGACCTAATATAAATATTACTGGTATTTGGCATATCAAATACTACACGAGCAGCTTTCCAGGCTTGCCGTGCGGGTGGCATACTGTTGTAGTCACCTCTAAATAAAGCATTTATTGATAAACCGCACGGCGAGCCGGGCTGTGATAGTCTGGTCTGCTGGGTGGAGTTGTGACGAGAGGGAAGACCGGTTGTGGAAAATGGCGGGCCCCATGGAGATGCGGGAGGGTGGTCTGGCTTGTTGTGAGGCTCAGCTGGGGTGGCAGACCAGGGCTAGAACCCGCCATGCCTCCCGAGCGCCTCACGAGCAGCTGGGCACAGGGAGAGCAAGTAGCAGTTCTGCCCCATGTCTGAGAGTCTCTGGTTCCAGCATACCTAGGCCGGATTGAAAAAGAACTGCTGCAGGGTGGCTGTCGATGATCTGGGCTGTGATAGTCTGGTCTGCTGGGTGGAGTTGTGACGAGAGGGAAGTCCGGTTGTGGAAAATGGCGGGCCCCATGGAGTACAGGAGGGTGGTCTGGCTTGTTGTGAGGCTCAGCTGGGGTGGCAGACCGGGGCTAGAACCCGCCATGCCTCCCGGGCACCTCACGAGCAGCTGGGCACAGGGAGAGCAAGTAGCAGCTCTGCCCTATGTCTGAGAGCCTCTGGTTCAGCATACCTGGGCCTGATTCAAAAAAAAAAAACTGCTGCCTATATGCCTATGCTGCATATATGTTTAGGAGTGTAATTTCATCCTGATTTATATATCCCTTAATTATTAAGAAATGGCCTTCACTGTCTCTGCTAAACTTTTTCAGTCTAAAATCTATGTTGTCAGATACTAGTATGGCCACACCAGCCTTTTTGGAAGATTTTTTTTTGTGTGGAGAATTGTCTTCCAGTTGTTAACTTTGAGTTTGTGTTTGCTCTGACTATTCAGATGTGTTTATTGTAGGCAGCAGAATGTTGAATTCAGGTTTTTAATCCATTTTGCCACTCTGTGTCTCTTAATTGGTGCCTTTAGGTCATTGGCATTGAGAGAAATTTATGCCATGGAATTTTGTGCCATCATCTTGAATAAGTTTGCTATGCTTTTTGGGGTTTGTCTTATCTTACAATAACTCCTCCAGTCCTTCTTTTAAAGTTGGTTTTGATTCTATGAAGTTCCTGAGTTGTTGCTTGTCCAGGAAGTTGTGTATCTTTCCTTCAAATCTGAAAGTGAGTTTAACTGGGTTGAGAATTCTTGGTGAGGCCTTCATTTCATTGAGTCTTTATACAATATCCCACCAGTGTCTTCGGGCTTGGAGTTTCATCTGAAAAGACTGCTGCAAATCTTAAGGATGTTCCTTTGTATGTGATTTCCTTCTTTGATCTTGCTGCTTTCAGTGTTCTATCCCTATGGGTTTTGTCATTCTAATACGGATGTGTCTTGGAGTATTGTTATTGGAATTCTTTCTTTTTTTTTTTTTGAATTTATTTTTTATTTTTTTTAATTTTTTTTATTTTTTATTATACCACAGTGAAACATACAATTACAAAGGTGTTCATAATTGGTTCTTGGTAATACAGTATACCAGCACCCATCCCTCCACCAGTGCCCCATTTCCACCAC
Source organism: Cryptotis parvus (assembly GCA_021461705.1). Taxonomy (NCBI): domain Eukaryota; kingdom Metazoa; phylum Chordata; class Mammalia; order Eulipotyphla; family Soricidae; genus Cryptotis; species Cryptotis parvus. Next base: position 23,206 of record JAJIBD010031258.1, read on the forward strand.
CAATGTACCCCACCCCTCCTGCACCCCCATGCTGCCTTAATAGCAGGTACCACTTTTCCTCTCTTTCTCTCTCTGTCTCTCTCTCTGTCTCTGCATCTCTCTCCCTCTTATTTTACACATTGTGGCTAGCCCTGCAGATATTTAGAGTTTATCACTTAAGTCTCTTTGTGTATATTCAATGGTGAGTTTTAATCTGCCATTACCATTTCCCACATTTAGTAAAACACTGGTATCTATTTATGTCGTATTAATGAATGCAGTCATTCTATATCTGTCCTTTTCCTTCTGACTAATTTCACTCAGCATGATAGTCTCCATGTCCATCCATTTGCAGGTAAATTTCATAATTTCATCTTTTCTGACAGCCGCATAGTATTCCATAGTGTAGATGAACCACAGTTTCTTTAGCCAGTCCTCTGTTCTCGGGCATTTAGGTTGTTTCCAGATTCTAGCTATAGTGAATAGCGCAGAGATGAATAAAGAAGTACAGATAGTGTTTCTGCTATGTGTTTTTCGGTCTCTCGGGTATATTCCCAGGAGTGCTATTGCTGGATCAAATGGGAGCTCAATATCTAGCTTTCGGAGGAATGCCCATATTGATTTCCAAAAGGGCTGGACCAGTCGGCACTCCCACCAACAGTGGATCAGAGTCCCTTTTTCCCCACATCCACGCCAGCACTGGTTGTTCTTGCTGTTTTGGATGTGTGCCAGTCTCTGTGGTGTGAGATGGTACCTCATTGTTGTTTTGATTTGCATCTCCCTGATGATTAAAGATGAAGAGCACTTTTTCATATGCCTTTTGGCCATTCGAATTTCTTCTTTTTGGAAGCTTCTGTTCATTTCTTCTCCCCATTTTTTGATGGGGTTGGCTGTTTTTTTTTGTGGAGTGCTACCAGTGCCTGATATATCCTGGATATTAACCCCTTGTCAGATGGGTATTGGGAGAATATCCTTTCCCACTCTGTGGATTGTCTTTATATCTTGGTCACCGTTTCTTTTGAGGTACAGAAGCTTTTTAGTTTTATATAATCCCATTTGTTTATCTTTGCTTCCATTTGCTTGGTCAGTGGTGTGTCATCTTTAAAGATACTTTTCGTTTCGATGTCGTAGAGCGTTTCTCCTATGTTTTCTTCGATGTACCTTATAGATTCATGTCTGATATTGAGATCTAGAATCCATTTTGATCTGACTTTTTGTGCATGGCGTTAGAAGGAGGTCTAAGTTCATTTTTTTTACATGTAGCTGCCCAGTTTTCCCAGCACCATTTGTTGAAGAGGCTTTCTTTGCTCCACTTAATATTTTTTGCTCCTTTATTGAAGATTAAGTGGTTGTATATTTGAGAATGTGTTTCAGGATACTCAGTTCTATTCCATAGGTCTACGGGTCTGTCTCTATAAGTTATTGGAATTTCTTTTTTAGCTTGTACCCTTTGGGCCTCCTGAATCTGGAAGCAAGTGTTCTTTAATTCTGGGAACTTCTCAGCAATGATGGCTTTGACAGTTGTTTCTTCATCAGGGTTTTCTTCTTGCTATTCTGTGACTCAAATGATTGAGTTTGAGTTATTCCTTTTGATAAGAAGAAAGAAGCGCCTTTTTGTCATTTTGGCTTCCATTTGTGTTTTCCTTCTCCGTCCTCTCCATTCTCTGTTGGGCCTCAGTACGTGGTGGCAGCCATCTAGGCCTAAACATGACTGGGGGCCTCGCTGGGAACCCAGAGTCCAGAGGTTTTCCCAGCTCTTGGATTGTATATCGGAACCTGTGATAGTAAAGCCCTTTTAAAACTGCATCGGGTTCCTGAGCTTTCATTCATTTCCCGCCGGCTTTGGAGGTAGAACGGAACTTGCTTCCCAGCACTGTTGGGGACCCCAGCAGCATCCCCAACAAACCTTGTTTTCCCTTATAATTACATCACATTTTATTTCCTTGATTAATATTGGTACAGATATATGTCTTTTGGTTTGTTTTTTGGGTCACATCCGAGATTTCTCAGGGCTTCCTCCTGTTTCTCTACTCAGGGCTAACTCCTGGCCTAGTGTGTACATTTGTAAAGTTTTTGCCTATTATAAGAAGAAATGAGATTTTTAACTATATATGGCCCTTCATAGTATCATTCTGAAAATATCTAAGCATTCATGAAGAAACAAAATATGTAAATGGTTAAGCCAGCACACATTCAGCATACTTTAAAATCACATTTTAAAATAATCATAGAAAAATAGAAAATACCTTATGTATTTATGAACTATATATTACTCAGCAAGTAACAAATTCATCTGAATTATGTTATCATTCCAACACTACATTCAAGGAAAAGTCCTCCAGTAAAATTTGTACTTTGTTATTCATAGTCAAACAAAGTGGTTTTTAATGTAGCATTGAGCGCTCTGCTAGTTTAAATGTTTAGTGACCTTTTCGATTTACAGTCCAGTGAATAAGAACTATAACAACATAATGAGTTCTTCATATGCTTTTCCTTGAAATGTGCAGTATTGTTTTAAAGTGAGATCCTTCACAAACAGACCCTTCTGATTTTTTTAATTTGTTTTCATATGCCTGAGTGTATGCCTATTGATTAGTGATGCAGATTAAACTTGAAGGATAGTCTAGAAACATACATCATAGTTTCAGAAAAATTAATTAGTATTGTTAGTAGATTATCAACAAACATATTATTAAAAGTATATTCAAAAATATATCTTAATAATAAATCTGCATTTTTGTAAACTGCAGATTAATTTTGTTAGTAGAATTTTACTTCTAGGGCCAGAGCAATAATACAGTGATTGTGAAAGTGCTTGTCTTCCACAGTTCCACCTGGGTTTGATCCCTAGAATCCCACATAGTCCCCTAAGCAACAATGGAAGTGGTCCTTGAGTGCTGAGCCAGGAGTTAACCCTGAACATCACTTGGTATGTATCTCTTTGCCCCCTTCCAAAGCAAATATTTTTCCCTAGTTATTCTGCTGATATTTTTATGCAAAGCAAATATATTTGAATGTCATTAATTTTATAGCTCTTTAGATTGCTCTCTGGGAGACCCAAATAGCATTTTCATACTGCTGCCATAGGACCCAGGTATCTGAGGCATATGATAAAGCAGGGAGAACAATGGAGTTTAAGAGATGTGCCCAGAGCCGGAGGTTCTTTGTCCTTTTTAGCTATTTCTTCGATGCCTTTGAAGGCATTCCATGCTGCTCTCTTCCTCCTGTGCAGCTCAGGTTTTAGGTGGTTCATCATGTTGATTTCTCGACCTAGGTACACATAACTGCTGCATTCAGAGATGTTTGTTCCATTGGGAGTGAATGGGGCATCTGGAACTAGTTCATTTTTCATGAACATAGTTTTGTTGACATTTTGCTGTAGACCTATCTTTCCACATTCTCAAAAGAGCTATGCTTAGAATCGAAAGAGCTATGCTAGGATTCCAAGCTATGCTTGGAATCGAAAGAGCTATGCTTGGAATATCATGCCTCACTCAAGTGAAGGAAGGAATCCAGAGCTCCGACCTCTGTCGCTGTTACAGAGTCAGGGACGCTGTCTCATTTGCCAAGGCATTGCAAATCTGATGGGCTGGACATGTAATGCGATTTGGAGAAGAAGGCTGGACTAGAGCCGTTAGCAACTGGATCCCACGGGATGTCAAAAGATCACGTGGCCGCCCACCTACAAGATGGTCAGACTTCTTCTAGACCCTGAACGAATGATTTGAGGCTCTTTGTATTCCTGAAGCAACCAGAGGCCATTGGGCTACACTGGCACGTGATAGGGTTAAATGGAAATGTTACTGGCGTCCGCTTGAGCAAATCGATGGATAACGGGATGTCAAATGAAGTAATTTTAATTTATAAATTTTTTTTCTGAATTCTGTAAAGACCTGATTTAATATAATAAAAATGCAATATAAAATGTGTAATATAATAAAGTGCAAATCTTTATATTCAAGAGATGAATCTAAAACCCTGATGCTTATGAATCTAATTAGGAATATTTTTAAATACTAATGCTTAAGTTCCACTTTAAAATTTCAATTAAATTTTTGAAATATGTCTATTAAAATTTTTAAAACAGTACAAACCATTAAAAATTGGGGTACATGTATGTTTAATTGAACCAGACTCAGCTGTTAAATTGTTTAAATATATTCATGAAACAATAACTTAAAGCAGTAGTCCCTCCTCCACATACACACCTATTTCAGAGGCAACATTTTGTGATCCCCAGAGATTACATTTGTCCTGGTTATAGTGACCATATTAAGTGCTAGAAATGGAGTACAGTACAACCCGTGCAAGGCAAGCACCTTATCTACTGTACTCTCTTCTCCCACCTGTTAAGCTATTTTCTATTTTTTTTAATGAGAGAACAAACTAAAGGAATGAAACATTTTTTGTTATAGTTTATATAATCAAATCTGGGACTATGGCAATACATTGTCACAACAGCACCTCTTCTAATATTTCAGAATTTTTTTCTATTCCACAAAATTAAATCTTATTTAAACTACATTTGATAAACTAATTTAACATAATATACGATGAAAGTATTTCATGCAATTAAATGCTTAAATCTAGACTGTATATTTAAATGATAAAAATATGCTTTGTAAGAATAACTTCTAGTAAACTTTTTTCAATTTCTTATTTTTCCCTATGAAAAATAAGTGTCTTTAAGTATAGTAAAGAAAATACTATCATCATTATCTGAAAACAATATAATAAGATTTTTGTTTTTAACTCCCCCTTAATTAATAACACAATAAAATAAAACACAGTTTCCTTAATGAGAGAAAAGCATATGTAACAAGGTTAGTGACAAAATTTAATGGGATTTACTCTAAAACAACAAAAAATTCTAACCCTTATCATTATTTTATTAAAATCATTTATCAAAACATATACTTGACACATTCCATTTGCATTACAACCAGTAATGTTAATGCTTAAGTTTAAATACAAGAAAATATATTTTTGTTGGAAATGGAATGCTGTTTTCATCCTTATACATAAGAAAACATGATTTATTTAAATAAAATAATTTTCTTTCTGTTTATAATATAAGGTGCTTGAAAATATTGTTGGGGGCCAGGGCGATAGTCCAGAGGGTAGGGCGTTTGCCTTGCATACAGCCGATCCGGGTTTGATCCCCAGCATCCCATATGGTCCCCTGAGCACCGCCAGGAGTAATTCCTGAGTGCAGAGCCAGGAGTAACCCCTGAGCATCACTGGGTGTGACCCAAAAAGCAAAAAAAAAAAAAGGAAAAGGAAAAGAAAGAAAACATTGTTGGAGTGGAATTCCCATATTATTTGCCTTTGTAATCAAATTTCCTAATTCTGTTATTTGTTTGTGAGTTAATAAAAAATTTAGATTTTATTCAATAGTATGCTTTAATACACATTATAGAAAGTAGTGTTTTTATTAATGCAAATAGTTTTTATTAAAAGAAACTCTCTTAGAGAAATGTGAGAAAAGAGAAAGATATATTTTCAAGGAATAACACAGGTTTTCTAAAGATGAAAATGTCTGACAATCTTTTAAAAAATATCCCTACAGTTGGGCCTGAGAAATAGTACAGTGGGTAGGGCAGTTGGATGCATCAGGCTGACCAGAATTCAATCCCTGTGCCCTCACATGGTATTGCAATCCTGCCAGTAGTGTTACCTGAGTACAGAGGCAGGACTAACTAGTTATAAATTTTTTTTCTGATAGAGATAATAAAGGGTAGATTCTTTAATATTTTTCACTCAGGGAAAAACTTATTATATTCATGTTAGGTATATGCTTTGAAATATATATTGGTTTAGAAATTTATATATATATATGAAATGTATTCTGATACCATAAATAATAACTCATCATTTCTCAAATCATAGACTGGTATATTATTTCAAATATAACAGAATATCATTTAAAATTATACATGCTATTAAGATATGATTAACAGGTGTGGTCATAAAATTGTTTTATAATATTGTATATGCCAAGTTAGTACTCATAACAAATAAACGGAACTTTGGAATATGTTTTTATTTGCTGAAAAATACATGTTCTATTATGGTTTAGTAGGAATAATGTCATTTTAGAATGGAGGTTGCTAGAATTGGATATTACTTTTTTTTTCAAGTTTAATCAGTTTGCCGTTTGGTTCAACAATCCCCTCAGGTGCAATTTGATTTAGAGTCATACAATTGTTTATCCAGTATGAATCTGAGAATAAATCACAACCGTCACTACCCTATGGAGGCCATGCAATACAGTCTTGGTAGTAGACAATGTTTTACAAGAAGATGAAGACATATTGTAGCCTTATGTCTGCCATAAGGTTTAAAGCCAACACAGAAATTTATGTCTTTTTTTTTTGTTTTTAGAAGCACAGGGTAGTCAAGCATTAAATATATAGTTAACAGATATCCAATAGTCACAAGAGAGTTGACAACTTAAATTACTTAGTTATAATGAAGATAAATAGCAAACTAAACATAGGCATATATTGTATCCCACAATGCAATTGATTCTAATGTTGTTGCCAGGCAGCTTGCCAGGGCAGATTAAAAATTTTTCCTGTAATTTGATACACAGGCATGCACTGTCACACACACAGAGACACATACACACACAGACACACACACAATACACACCCACTTCCACAATGTTTTAAAAGAATGATCAAAGCTCTGTGTTTAAAACAATTAGGGTGATTTTGAACTGTGTTTTAATATGCACATGGGTGAAATAAAAAAACAAAATTTCATTTCATTTTTGTAAATATGATTTTGGCTTCATGGTGTGAGCCTAATAAAGTAGAACCCATCATATACTTTCATTACTCATAATGAATTTAAGGAAGGGAAATACTTATTTTGGAGATGAATTGAGTATTCTTAGTGGATTTTCATCTCTGAAATTTTATAAGATCAAAATTAACTGGAACAAAGTTATAATTTTTTGTCATTATTTTAAAGGATTCAGTGGTTTGTCCATTAAGCATATCTTCTTTTATATTGAGTCTTTATGAACATTCTTATTAATTACATTAAAATTATATATATACATTTTTATTCTTAGTTTTGTTTTTCTAAATATAAATATAGTCTATTATTAAAGGAGGGATTTTAATAATTTTTTATAGGTAGAGAAAATAAAGAGAAGATTCTTTAATATTTTTTACTTTTTTATTTGTTTATTTTCCTTGGACAACTTATTTGCTCTTTTAAGTTGTATTTAGTTACTTGTTTCAATATTCTGGAACTTTTCGAATGTTTCCTTACTTCAATTTTTCACTGAATTTTTTTTGAAGATCAGGAAAAGTTCTAAGACACATCTCTATTTTATCTTTTTTTTATTGATGCATTTGTTAGCTGGGTTGTAGCAGTGTAGTTTTGAGAGTTGAAGCTTATGAAAGCATATACCTAACATCCAAATAATTCCAGGGAGAGTCAAGGAATCTATTCCACTACAAGTATGATAATATACTCTAACTTCCCAGAATTAATCTCATTATTCTACATTATATCTGAAAGTAGCTCAATGTAAATTAACAAAATGCAAATTTAAGCTTATTTATTAGGGCAACCAAATTTTATCTAAGAAGTACTACATTGCAAGAATTTTGATAGACTACAGAGTATTAAAATAAACATGGCAATAAATATCCCTGAGTTATTTCACTTAGTATAATTAATTAGACAAAATCAGATGGCATATGATATCACTGATATGTGGTATCTTAAAAATGTAAGTGACCAAGGAAGATAAAGTATAGGTTTCCAGAATGGCTGGCAGAGATGAGGGATATGAGTACAGGGAGTTAAAAACCATTACTTCCAATATAAGATAATTTCGGAGATGTAAAGTACAATATATTGATTTAAACTAATAAAATTGCACTGTAATTTTTAAAGGGCTATAAAATTATCATCATAACATATACTAATGTGTTAATGTTAAATAAACTTATTGAAGCATTTTTTTTTTACAATATAAGCAAATATAAAGTTGTACTACATGGCAGTTACTTACATCTCAATAAAAATCGCTTCACTTGTATCACTTATCTTCCCGTTGTTCACCAATTTGCTAGGGGCACCAGTAACATCTCCATATGTCCTGTCACATGCTGGTGCAGCCCAAGGGCATCTGCTCACACCAGTAACATGAAGAGTCTCAAACCATTTGTTCAGGTTATGGGAATTAGGTCTATAATTATTACTGTTTTTTTTGCATATCAAATACAACACCAGTAGCTTGCCAGGCTCTCAATAAAAATATATATACAAAAGTTAAATGCAAATTAAAAAACTCAAAGAAATCTACTGGCAACAGGTGAACTTTAAGATATGTCAAATGGGAAAGGATATTTTAAAAAGCTAAGTAAAACAGAGAAGACATCAAAAAATAATGTTCAGAGGAAAATTCATGGAATAAAATTTTAAATATTAAAATTAGATGTTTAAAATAGAAACCAATACTTTGCACAATGGGTCGTTTAAGTGTGACAGTGAAATACTGGTGCAATATTGTACATTAGGTGAAAAAGAGTAAATTCTATTGCCTAAAAAACATGTGGATGGTCGACTGATATGGAATGTATATTCTTTTTTAAGATCAGTGAGACAGACAAAAGACAGGTAAAAGTCAGGAAGAGACAAAAGATATGGCATTTGAACAGATCAAACAGTATAGAAAAGATGTGTGAAAGTAAATTTTAAAGGGAATTATACTTGCATTGTTGTATTATACAAAGGAGCCACATAAATCAATGTTTTTGAGTTGACTATGAAACCAATCCTCAATCCTCAAAGGTACTTATTTTTCCCCTGCTAATTCCAACTTCCTATTTCTAGACACAATGGTTGAATTGAAAATGATTGGAATTAAAACACATTAGGAAAAAGGAAGGAGAGAAGCAGAGAATGGAAGTGGGGGAGGGGCGACTGAGGGTAGGATAGAGAAAAGATAAAAACTGGTTTGTTAACTGTTTTGTTACACTTGTGAATAAAATATAATCAATCAGAAAGGTATTGTTTAGGAAACAACATAAAAGAAAGTTTTCTACGAAATTATCTAGAAAAGACTGAGTTCTAATTTTTTCCTTACAAGGTTTCATAAGAACAGTTTTAATAGACGTTTAATTAAAGAAAAGAGATTTAAAGTAAAACAAATAATTTGACAGATGTTTAAATATTGAAAATAATTCGACAGTTTTTATTTATACAAGTTAACATTAATAGTCAAGTCCTTGAAAGAAATTGACTATTGTGAGAAATATATAAGTTTATTCTAGGAGTGGATTCTAATTAG
>JAJIBD010031258.1:37500-88713 GCA_021461705.1 Cryptotis parvus
CCTCTATTTAATGCTCAGTAGTAGGTTGGCATTAGTACCCTCGACAATTATTAGCACACTGTTCCATTTTCTGTCTTACCTAGCCTCTGACTCCCACACGTTTGTGATAATTTCCACCTTTGACAAGACCTCCTGATATATGTTTCACTTGACCTTGGATATTGGTATCATAATATATACATATATATTTATGCCATGCAAATAAATGCAGTCATTCTGTAACTGTCTCTCTCCTTCTGGCTAATTTCGCTCAACATAATCTTCTCCATGTCCATCCATTTATAGGCAAATTTTATAACTTCATTTTTCCTAATAGCTGCATAGTATTCCATTGTGTAGATGTACCAAAGCTTCTTTATCCAGTCATCGATTTTCGGGCACTCTGGTTGCTTCCAGATTCTGGCTATTGTGAATAATGCTGCTATGAACATAAAAGTAGGGATGGTGTTTCCGCTGCGTATTTTTGGTTTCCCAGAGTAGATTCCCAGGAGTGGTATGGCTGGGTCAAATGGGAGTTCAATTTCTAGTCTTTAGAGGAATGTCCATATTGTTTTCCAGAAAGGCTGTACCAGCCGGCGTTCCCACCAACAATGGATGAGTGTCCCCTTTTCCCCACATCCACGCCAGCACTTGTTGTTCTTGCTCTTTTGAATATGTGCCAGTCTCTGTGGTGTAAAGTGGTATCTCATTGTTGTTTTAATTTGCACATCTCTGATGATTAGTGATGATGAGCATTTTTTCATATGTTTTTTTTGCCATTTGAATTTCTTCCTTGCTTAAGTTTCTGTTCATTTCTTCTCCCCATTTTTTGATGGGGTTGTTTGTTTTCTTCTTGTAAAGTTCTACCAGTGCCTGATATATTCTGGATATTAACCCCTTATCAGATGGGTATTGGGTGAATATTCTTGATATATAATAATATTTGGGTAGTTATTTGGAGATGGCCTCATAAATTCTTTTTGGTAGTGGTTAATAACAACTTCAATGAGCAAGAAGTTGATATGAATCTATATTGTGGTCATGTGCGTAATGGCATGAGAAGTAGCAATGCCAATTTTGTTTCTTCTCACTAAATGAGGTAAAGCACCACAATCCTGGTAGTTGGCTTCTTTTTTCTAATGCAAGTGACTAATTTAAGCCTTGACTGCTGAGGCATTCATTTCAGAGGCATCTGCTTCAACAGGGCATATTAGAGCAAGAAACTGATGGTCATAAGACAAAAAACAGCCAAAATATCCTCCTTTCTCTAAGGCTCCTTTATTTTGGATACTGACTGATTTAGATCACTATTCTTTTTGGGGAGTAGTTCTATTTTCTTTCTATTTTTTCTTTTCTTTCTTTTTTTTTTTAGCTTTTTTGGGTCACACCTGGCAGTGCTCAGGGGTTACTCCTGGCTCTTTGCTCAGGAATTACTCTTGGCGGTGCTCAGGGGAACATATGGGATGCTGGGGATAGAACCTAGGTTGGCTGCTTCCAAGGCAAACACCCTACCCGCTGTGCTATATAGCTCTGGCCCACTATTTTCTTTCTTTTGCTTTGTTTCTCTTCCCTGCTTTATATTCTTGTTCTGATGGCTTTTTATTTATATTTTTAATTTTTTAAAAAGATTGTTACACCACAGTGAGATATACAGTTACAAAAGTGCTCATATTTAGGTTTCAGCTGTACAGTGTTCCAGCACCCATCCCTCCAGCAGTGCACAATGTTCCCTCATTCACTTCTCCCCAGTCTGCTTCTATGGAAGGCAACTTTCACTTCTCTCTCTCTCTCTCTCTCTCTTTATCTCTGTTTCTCTGTCTGTCTTCCATCTTTTACACACTGTGGCTAGCAATAGAGGTTAGAGGTTATCTTTCAGTTAGAGGTTATCATGTATATCCTTTTGCCTACCGTCAATGCTCAGTTCTACACTGGTGTTATCATTTACAATAATTATCAGTATACACTGTTCTTTTCTCTGTATTGCCTAACCTCTGACACCAACACATTTGCAGTAGGTTCTACCAACTGACAAGACCTCCTGATCCATGTTTTGGCTGGCCTTGGGTATTGGTATCATGCTATTTTTATATTTTGCAAATAAATGCAGTCATTCTATATCTGTCCTTTTTTCTCTAATTTCACTCAGCATTAAATCCAGTCAGGTATGCTGATCCAGAGACTCACATACATAGGGCAGAACTGCTACTTGCTCTCCCTGTGCCCAGCCACTCACAAGGCGCCCGAGAGGGATGGCGGGTTCTAGCCTTGGCCTGCCACCCCAGCAGAGCCTCACAACAAGCCAGATGACCGCCCTCCACTCCATGAGGGGCCACCATTTTCCACATCCGGAATTCCCTTTCATCAGAACTCCACCCAGCAGACGAGCCTATCACAGCCCGTATCATCGACACCCATCCTGCAGCAGTCTTTTCAAGTCCGGCCCAGGTATGCTGATCCAGAGACTCAAGAAATGGAGCAGACCTGCTACTGGCTCTTTCTGTGCCCAGCCACTCATGAGGCACCCAGGGAGGGATGGCGGTTTCTAGCCCTGGCCCGCCACCCCAGCAGAGCCTCACAACATGCCAGATGACCCCCCCACTCCATGATGGCTGCCATTTTCCACATCTGGACTTCCCCTGGTCAGAACTCCACCCAGCAGACGAACCTATCACAGCTCTGCTCGCACGGCCGCTTGAGACCACGCGGTTCATCAATAAATGCTGTATTTAGAGTTGACTACAAGTGTATGCCACCCGCACAGCAAGCCTGGGAAGCTGCCTATGTTGTATCTGATATGCCAAATACCAGTAACAATTAGATTAGGTAATTCCCATGACCTAATATAATGGGTTATTATATTAGGTTATTCCCATGACCTAATATAATGGTTTGAGGCTCTTTACATTCCAGGAGCAAGCAGATGCCCTTGGGCTCTACTGGCATGAGGCAGGACATGTGGAGATATTACTGGTGCCCGCTCAAGCAAATAGAGGATGAATGGGAAGATAGTGATAGATAGTGATTATCTTCTCCATATCCATTCGTTTTTAGGCTAATTTTATTACTTTGTTTTCCTAACAGCTGCATAGTATTCCATTGTGTAGCTGTACCAGTTTCTTTACCTACTCATCTGTTCTCGGGCACTCTGGTTGTTTCCAGATTCTGGCTACTGTGAATAGTGCTGCTATGAACATAGAAGGGAAGATGGTGTTTCCACTGTGTGTTTTTGGTCTCACAGGTATATTCCCAGAAGTGGTATGGCTGGATCAAATGGGAGCTCAATTTCTAGTCATTCCAGGAATCTGTATTGTTTTCCAAAAAAGGCTGTAACAATCAACATTCCCACCAACAGTGGATGAGAGTCCCTTTATCCCCACATACGCCAACATTTATTGTTCTTGCCCTTTTGTATACATGCCAGTCTCTGTTATGTGAGACAATATCTCGTTGTTGTTTTGATTTGCATCTCTCTGATGATTAGTAATGATGAGCATTTCTCTATGTCTTTTGGTCATTCATATTTCTTCCTTGTTGAAGTTTCTGTTCATTTATTCTCCCCATTTTTTGCTGGGGTTGGCCGTTTTCTTCTTGTAAAGTTCTAGCAGTGCCTGATATATCCTGGATATTAATGCCTTAACAGATGTATATTGGGTGAATATTCTTTCCCATTCTGTAGACTGTCTTTCTATCTTCGTCACTGTTTCTTTTGAGATGCAGAACTTTTTAGTTTCTGTAGTCCCATATGTTTATCTTTGCTTCCAATTGCTTTGTTAGTGGCGTTTCGTCTTTTAAGATGCCTTTTGCTTCAATGTCGTGGAGGGTTTTTCCTATATTTTCTTCAATGTACTTTATGTATTCAGGTATGACATTGAGATCTTCAATCCATTTTGATCTGATTTCTGTGCATGGTGTTAGACAGAGGTCCAAATTCATATTTTTTACATGGAGCTGCCCAGTTTAACCAGCACTACTTGTTGAATAGATTTTTTCCTTGTTCCATTCCATACTTTTTGCTCCTTTATCAAAGATTAAATGATTGTGTGGTGGAATATTGTGAAAAGACTATATGAAATGAAGTCCTCACCAAGAAGTCTTTACCCAGCTGGACTCACATTCAGATTTGAATGAAAGATACACAACTTCATGGACAAGGACCAACTCAGGAACTTCAAAGACTCAAAACCATATTTACAAGAAGGACTGAACGGTCTACTGTAAGATAAGACAAAACCCAAAAAGCACAAGAAGTTTAAACAGAAAGATGGCAAAATCCCATGAAGATAATCTCTCTCAATGTCAACTGTCAAAACACACCAATTAAGGGACACAGAGTGGCAAAATGGATAAAAAACTTAATCCAACATTCTGCTGCCTACAAGAAACATATCTGAATATTCAGAGAAACACACAATCAAAGTCAAAAGCTGGAAGACAATTCTCCAAGCAAATAACTCCTCTAAAAAGGCCAGTGTGGCCATACCAGTATCTGACAACATAGACTTCAGGCTGAAAAAAAGTTAGAAGGAACAGTGAAGGCCATTTCTTAATAATTAAGGAATATGTATATCAGCAAGAAATTACACTCCTAAACATATATGCACCGAACGACCGGGCCAGCAAAATACTTAAAACACTGTTAATAGACTTCAAAGAAGACATTGTCAGTAACACAATAGTAGTTGGAGACTCAACACTGCTTTGCAACTAATACAAGACTGAAACATACCAAAGAAATATTGCCCAAGAAGCAAGAAATGGAAGAGGGCTGGTTGATATGTACAGGGCTTTTCATCCCCAAAAGCTGAATACACATTTTTCTCTGGTGCACGTGGAACATTCTCCAAGATAGACCATATGCTGAGCCACAAAAAATGCCTCAATAAAATAAAAATATATAAATTGTGTCAACTATTTGTCAGACCAAGATGCACTGAAAATGGAAGCCAACCACACACAGAAACAGGGAGTCAAAACAAACACCAGAAAACTGAAAAGCTCACTGCTGAACAACCAATGGGTCTTAGAAGAAATCAAAGAGGTAATCCAAAGATTACTGGAAACAAATGAAAATGAAGACATCAACAATCAGAACTTGTGGGGCAGAGCGAAAGGAGTGTTAAAAGGAAAGTTCATAGCTCTGCAAGCATCTATCAGGAAAGAAAGAAAGGGCCCACATAACCTTATTTCACAGCTTAAAATACTAGATAAAGACCATAAAGGAGCTCAACCCAGGCAGAAGGAAGGAGATAATAAAAAACAGAGAGTAAATCAATAGGCTTGAAACCCAAAAAAACAGTCCAAAAGGTTAATTAAACCAAGAGCTGGTTCTTTGAAAAAAAAAAAACAAACAAGATTGACAAACCAGTTGCAAGACTTTTAAGGACAAGGAAAGAGTGAACCCAAATAAAATGAATCAGATATAAAAAGGGGGATACCATAACAGAATTCACAAAAATCCAAAGATCATCAGAGTTTACTTTGAGAGTCTGTATGCCACGAAACATGACAACCTGGAAAAAATGGATAAATTCCCTGAATTCTTATAACCTCCCACGTCTGAAACAAGAAGACCCGCAATATCTGAATAAGCCAATCACAATCAAGGAAAGTGAAACAGCAATAAAAGTTTGCCCAAACACAAAATCCCAGGTCCAGATGGATTTACTAGTGAGTTCTTTGAAACCTTTTAGGAGGACCTACTGCCAGTTTTTTCGAGCTCTTCCAGGATATAGAAGAAACAGAAAAACTCCCAAATAACTTCTACAAGGCACATATCACCCTGATACCCAAAGCAGGCAGAGAAAACACAAAAAAAGAAAACTACAGACCAATCTCCCTGATGAACATGGATGCTAAGATCTTCAACAAAATGTTATCAAAAAAGAATCCAAAGACTCATCAAAAAGATTATACATCATAACCAAGTAGAATTCACTCAGGGAATGTAAGGATGGTTCAACGTTTGCAAGTCAATCAACATAATACATCATATCAAGAAGAGAAAAACTGAAAACCATATTATCCTATTAATAGATCCAGAGAAATCATTTTACAAGATCCAACACCCGTTCATGATTAAAGCCCTCCGTAAAATAAGAATTGAAGGAACCTTCCTCAATATAGTAAAAGCCATCTACCAAAAGCTCACAGCTAGTATCATTCTCAATGGGGAAAAATTGAAAGTCTTCCCCCTATGATCAGGCACTAGATAAGGCTGCCTGCTCTCACCACTTTTATTCAATATAGTACTGGAAGTACTTGCCATAGCAATCAGAGAAGAAAGGGGCATTAAGGGCATCCAGATATTCAAGGAAGAAGTCCAGTTCTCACTATTTGCAGATAACATGATACTATACCTAGAGAAACCTAAACTCTCTACCAAAAAAACTCCTAGAAACAATAGATAATTATAGTAGAGTAGCAGGGTACAAAATCAATACTAAAAAGTCAGTGGCATTCCTATATACAAATAATGTAAGAAAAGGGATAGTAAGAAAACAATTTCATTCACAATTGTGCCACAGAAAATCAAATACTAGGAATCAGCTTAACCCAGTGTGTAAAGGACATGTACAAAGAAAACTACAAGACACTGCTACCATAAATAAAAGAGGACATGAGGAAATGGAAACATATTACCTGCTCATGGATTGGGAGAATTGACATTGTCAAAATGGCAATACTCCCTAGAGCTTTGTTCAGATTCACTGTGGTCCCTACATGGATGCCTATGACATTCTTCAAAGAAATTGACAAAACACTCCTGAAATTTGTATTGCTGAAGCAATACTTGGGAAAAAAAAGAAGATGGGAGGCATTACCTTTCCCAACTTTAAATTTTACTACAAAGCAGTAATAATTAAAACATCATGGTGTTGGAGTATAAACAGACCTGTGGACCTATGGAATAGAGTTGAGTATCCTGACACCCATCCTAAAACACATGATCATTTATTCTTGATAAAGAAGCAGAAAGTACAAAATGGAGCAAGGAAAGCCTCTTCAACAAGTGGTGCTGGGAAATCTGGGCAGCTACATGTAAAAAATTAATTTGGATCTTTGTCTAACACTATGCACAAAAAATCAGATCAAAATGGATTAAAGATCTCAATAACATACCTGAATCCAAAAAATATATTGAAGAAAATATAGGAAAAACCCTTGATGACATTGAAGAAAAAGGCATCTTCAAAGATGAAATAACACTAAGAAAGCAATTTAAAGCAAAGATAAACATATGGGATTACATGAATCTTAAAAGCTTCTCCACCACAGAATGGGAAAGAGTATTCACCCAATGCCCATCTGACAAGGGATTCATATCCAGGATATATCAGGCACTAGTCTGTAAGGACATAGCCAGTAGGAAGCCCTGAGATTGGATGGGTATTGCCCAAATAAAAATGAATGAGTGGATAACAGTATTAGATAACCCTAATAACAAACTTCTAAGACCTGTAAGTATCAAATTGAACTGATCTGAATTCTTGGTAGTCTGCATTATTGCCTTGACACTTTCTGCAAATCCTAAAGGAAGTCTTTCAAGAAAATTAATCTCTCCATATTTTATAGAATAGCCACAAAGTATGCTCTGAGTCCCTGAGACTATTTATTAGCCAAGCGGTCTTTCAAGCTTCCACCTTAAACTGGTTTATATGCTATACATTCTTCCCCTTTTTAGTATTAATTTAATTTCATGGCTATATATCCATGTACCTGTTATTGCATTGGGTATTTCCTCAAATAAAATCATATTATGAAGATATGCAATTGGCTTGACGAATGTGAAACCTCCTTTTTCCTTGATGGGAATTAGCAAATTGCCATAAACATTTCATCAAGTAATTTAGCTTGTGGACAAATTAGAGTAAGATAAGGAACTGAAATACTACTGGTGTGATAAAAATATATTATTTCTTAAATCAAAACACAATTAGTAAATTTATTAGAAGTATAAAATGTAACAAAATCACAGAATGAAGGTCATCCGAACTTGCAATACCATATTCGGAGATGGTGTTTATTTTAAACATTTTACCACCCAAACACCAAAGCATCTCTTTGTACACCTACATTCTCTTTTATCTCAGTCTCATGCTGGCTTTAACACAGTTAGCTGAAGTAGGAAATTCTATCATCAGATATATAACTATTGTTAAAAATTGTGGAACTGTGAGAAGCCTTGGAATAGCTGCCTTAGCCATTAAAAACAGAATTTAAGGAAAACCAATTTCTTTTCAAAACTACTCACAGATAAGTTAAAAGAACATCGATATCTCTGAAAGAGTCATGCATTTGGAAAAATATTTTTTCAACACTTGACAATCTTAAAATTGCTATAGCCTATAAAAACATAAATATACTGATAACTTCACTTAAAGGGGTGCAACAGAGCCTGAATCTATAGGCCAACAAGAAAGTTATGTCAAAGAGGCAGTATTTTTAAATCAATTGTTTTGCCTTTGGAAACTTCCTTTTTGAAATGAAAAATCAAATCTGTTTTCACTTTAAAAAATACGTTGGTCAAATTGTGGCTATTATCACAAGACTTGATTAAAACACTACAAACTAATTCAATTTAAATAAGCAAACAATTAAATTCCATTGCAACACATTATTCTGTAACATGCTTTTTTTTGGTCTTGTTTTTACTTTTTAGAAAAAAAAGCATGTTAGTGATAGTGAATTTTCTTTTCTGTAGTGAATCCCTCCAGCAAAGGTTTAATATATCTGATTTGTCAACGCCAACACTTTTAATCTTTTCAGCCAGTGACAAATGCTGAGAGCTATCATCTATTCATTTTGTTTAGCAATGTAAGAAGAAAGATGAACAATAGCAGAATGTGATATGCACAAACATCAGAACAGAAAGTCTTATTGGGCACAGCTACAAACAGAATTAGAAAATAAGCTGTTTTATAAGTTTTCACTTCAGCTCACTTTGCACTTTGAATGTAAATTATTTTTAGCTTTACTGCATTACTTAAAGAGTTTTTCTGTAATTATCATAATGTTATATGTTTACATCATCAGGGTAAATAAAATAACCAATATAAACTGTTTAAATTTTTAATTAAAGTTATTGCTGGTCATTTAACCTGAAATAAAAATTGTTCAAGTCAGATTTATTTGGAGCAGAGACGTCATGGCTGTGTTTAGCAGCCTCAGGGGCACTCCCAAAGGTGCCAGCCTGACAGTTCCATATTTAGTACCCAAGTTCTGGGAGCCACCAGAAATACCACAGCAGTGTTCAGGGCCTACAAAGGTCCCTGCCTGTACTCAAGGACCTTGGGCTAGTAGGAATTACATTTGAGTCCTCATATGTACAAGGCAGGTGTCCAACTACTTTGAGATATCATTTAAGGCATTAAGCCAGAGTTTTTATATATTAGCTTCTAAATATTCTATTTAGACCACCATTTTTCTTTGGAAATGGTCAGAGAAGCACACACGACAATGATATGTCCGTCGCAGTTCTACCAACACAAATGAAATTTTCTATAATGTAACAATAAAGAATCTATTAAATATCTTTCCCTATTAGGTTTATTGCCCTTGTGCTCTACTAGCATGAGACAGGACATATGGAGATATTACTGGTGCCCGCTTGAGCAAATCGATGATGAACAGGAAGACAGTGATACAGTAATTAGATTTATGTATGCACATATGTATCTGTGTGCATGTACACATGGAAAAAAGATATGCTGCCATTGAATTACTTTGTTCCATATGCACAGTAAGTTGGGTAACACTGGATATCTTCACAGTAAAAAGATATTGAAAGCAAAAGAAAAAAACAGGAAATTGGTGTATTAAATTAGCTAATCATAAATATTCTGAAAATATTATAATTTTTAATTAATAGGAATTTCATTTCATAAATGATGAGAAATTGAAAACTTTGAACCTTTATTTTAAAAATTGTTCATTTAGTGAGAAAGTCAATATAACCTCGGTGTTTAGAAGAGATATGTCAAAGACACCAAGATAATAAAAAATAATGAGGTGAGATTTTCTGAATATACAAAACTCTATTTTAGCTCAAATTTTGTAGAAATAATTCATGTCAAAATATCAGTATAGATGAGCAATATATTAAAATGGACTTGAATATTTACATTATCATATAAACATATTATTCGACTTATTTAGACAAAATATGGATATAAATAAATACATTTAGGAAACGGGGGTTTAAGTTTAAAAAAAATCTAGGCTATGCTATCAACTGTTGAAACAGATTAGCAGTATTAAATCTATATTTTCTCGTGTGTAAAGGGATTATTAACAGCATGTCTTGTGATCTTAAGAGGTTTAGTCCTTCTGGTTAGATTCTGTCACTTTTTCCTCCAGCAAAGTCTGGAAGCATATGGTGTTTTCTCCAGATGGTTAGAACTTTTTATGCTACAATATATTTTATGGTTTCATCTTGGACAAGGTTCAGGGCTTTATTTTGCCATGGAAAGAGAGTTTGAGACAAGCAATAGTGTTTTTGCTTTTATTGTTGCTTTTACACTCAACATTAGCTTTTCAGCTTACACTTTTTCCAACCGACTTGCACTAAGTTTAGAGAATTAGAATTTAGCAATGCTTAAGTGCTGTATATGGACATATTCCATTTCGAATCACTAAATTCTACGGATGTGTATATGAGGATGTTTAGACATTACTGTCATCATCATCATTATTCACCAGAGGGCAGAAACGATACTACAGTGGGTGGGTACTTGCCTTGCACTCTTCTGACCCAGTTTCTATCCCTAGCACCCCATTTGGCCCCCCGATTCTGCTATGAGTGTCCCCTAAGTGCAGAGCCAGGAGTAAGCTCTGAGCACAACTGGGTGTGGCCCAAAACAAAATTAAAACATCATTACAAGGACTTAATCAGAGTTTAGTTTCTTATCTGAGGCACCAGAAACACATATTTAATCCTTCACTTCATAAAACAATTCAATAAATTATGAACTATTTATAACCCATTTTATAAGAGTTGATTGTGATAGCCACAGATAAAGCAAACAGGTTTAAGTCACATAGTTATTAAGCAATAAAAGTCAAATACAAACTCGGGCAGAGAAGCAATCATTTCAGATTTCCTAATTAGAACATTGCATCCAAAGTTTCACCAAAATTTACAAAGAATGCAAATTATACTGGTTTATATTTTCAAAGTTGCTATCTATGTGACACCTGTGTTTGACAATTTGGATCCCAACTGTGTTAAGTTAGTATGGAATACATTCTCTTACACATTTGTTTCAAGACCCCATGACATTTCTACTAACCACCAGAGAAAATGCATACTTTTTTCTTTCTACAATGAAAAATATATTGAAATACTGCATTTATATATTTTCACTAATACCTTGGGATCAAAGTCAAGAACGAATATTAAGTCGGCATTTTTAAAACTACAGCTCCTAATGAAAATAAAAGAATCACATTTCATACTCTGTGTGATTTCAACAGTGTTCATAAAATTCATCAATCACCACCTAAATAAGACATACCTTATAGTCTACATACTTATCTCAATTAAGTAAACAAAATTCAAACCCTTCTTTTCATTTTAGAAGTTATTTCATTGTATTTGTGTATAACATTATAGATGTAATAAACAACTTTCATTGTAAAATTATATTCCTGTAAGACTAACTTTGCATGTTGCAGACCTGTGTTTCATTTTGACACTGCATATGATCCTCTGATACCTCCAGAAGTGATACCTAAGCACAGAGCGCACAATAAGCTCTGGGCACAACAGGATGAGACCACTATAATAAAAACAAATTACATTTCTTGTCCCAAACGTGTGGGAGTCAGGTAAGACAGAAAATGGAACAGGGTGCTAATAATTGTCAAGGGTACTAGTGCCAACCTGGAATTGAGCATTAAATAGAGGCAGGGTGATACACATGACAACCTTTTAATGTATGTTCTGTAATCCATAGTCTGGAGGGAAGGAAAAGAGAAAGAGAGAGAAAGGGAAAGAAATAAAGAACCTGCCATGGAGGTGGGCTGGGGAAGGGGGAGGGAACCGGGGATGTTGGTGGTGGGAGATGGGCACTGGTGGAGGGACGGGTGCTGGAACACTGTATGACCAAAACCCAAACATGAACTTTTTAATTGTATATCTTTTTTATTTGTATATCTCACGGTGGTATAATAAAATACTTTAAAAAAATAAAGTAATACCATGTATGCCACATTATTCTACATTGGCAATATACAGTGGCATCTTTCACTTCATTATAAATGGGGGGGGGGGTTCATCTCAACCAAAGATTTTTGAATATTTGCTGTTTGAGCAGTTATTTATTTTAGTTTTAGACCACACCTGATGGTAGTCAAGGTTTACTCCTGGCTCTGTGCTCAGATATCACTCCTGGCAGGCTCATAGTTTCATACTTTGATTTCAGGGATTGAACCCCATTTACGCTACATGCAAGATAAGTTCCCTTATCTTGGTACTATCCTTATAGCCCATTAGCAATGTCTTTAGGTCATCAGTGTTTGTTTTCACTTGTATCACTTGTATCACTTGTCTTCCCTTGTTCATCAATTTTCACAAGAAGGGACCAGTAACATCTCCATATGTCCTGTCACGTGCTAGTGTAGCCCAAGGGCATCTGCTCTCACCAGAAGCAGAAAAGAGCCTCAAACTATTCATTAAGGTCATGGGAATGAGGTCTGTAATTGTTACTGATTACTGGCATATCAAATATGACACAGGTAGCTTGCCAGTCTCTGCTGTGTGGGTGGTATACTCTCGCTGCTAGGCTCTCAGTTCATGCACTTCCTGATGAGTCACATGGCCAAAAAGTGGCTACGTGCAATGGGGGAGAGATTGACTTATCCCTTGTGTGGAGCTCTGACAAGCTGTGGAGTTCAGATACTAAAAATGGCGGCTGTCATGGTGTAGGGGTTCCTCTGGCTCCTTGAAAGACTTTATTGGGATGGTGGGCCAGGGCTAGAACTCGCCTTCCCTCCCGGATGCCTCATGATCAGCTGAGCACAGGGTGAGCCAGCAGCAGCTCTGCTCAGTGTATCTGTGTCTCTGGTTCAAGCTTATGCCCGGACTTGAAATAGGCTTTGCGCTGATGAGCAAGGCTTGAGATCTGCTTATCTCTTGGGTGGAACTCTGACAAGCTGTGGATTCCAGATGTTGAAAATAGCAGCCCCTCATGGTGACTTATTGCGAGGCCTCTATTGGATGGCAGGCTAGGGCTAGAATTTGGCTTCCCTCATCAGAGTCCCACCCCACAGCAAAGCATACTTCAAGCCCAGGTATGCATGAACCAGAGACGCAGACACAAAGGCAGAGCTGCTACCGGCTCTCCCTGAACTCAACTCATCATGAGGCGTCCAGGAGGGAAGGCGAGTTCTAGTCCTGGCCCATCTTCCCAATAGAGCCTTACAAGAAGCCAGAGGATCCCCCACTACATGGGGGCCGCCATTTTCAACACCCGGACTCGATGGCACATTAGAGCTCCACCCAAGATAAAAGCAGATCTCAAACCCTGCTCATCAGAGTCTCACCCTAAGAGAAGCCTATTTCAAGTCCAGATATGCTTGAACCAATGACACAGATACACAGGAGAGAGCTGCTATCTGCTCTCCCTGTGCTCAGCTGATCATTTGTCTTCATGTCAAGAGAACAGAGAATTATATTTTTTTATTTCTTGACATATTGCCTCACCAGTTAGCTATATTTTTATTCAATCTTGAAAGCAATTGGAAATGAACTATAATCTAGAAATAGTATTCCAATAGTAATAATTTATTGGTCACCTTTAAGGAATTAGGCACAAAATAATTATATGATACTGGTTAATTTTCACATATAAAGTACAAAAATAATAAAGATAATGAACATTGTTTACCTATACACATAAGAAAAGGAAGCAATAGGGATAATAGACAACTTGTGCTAGATTATACAGGAAAATTTTTCCTAAAACTATACTGGAACCAAACCTCAGATCCTAATGCATAGTTCATAGAGGACCACATGAACACTTACAGATCTATGGTATGAAAAGAAACCATACTCAGAAAACCTCTGAACTATCTTGCATCATTTTCCTATTCTAGACAGCATTACTTTCATTTTAAGAAACTACTTTTAAGTCATAACTCTTGTGCAATAAACTACACATAACTAACTGGTGTGCAATAAAGTACACATAAATAACTTGGTGTGTGCCAAGTTAGTATCAGTTTATGATTTGAAAGCAGTGGGGAAAAGAAAGGCAATGCCTGTTCAAGACATCTTTAGATGTTGGTTTTATGTGCTTCTAAGAGAGAATCAGGCTTTGTTACTTATGGAAGATCACCTCCTTTTAGAATCCCAATACTCCCATTTTATATCAGACCTTAAGTAGATAAAACTTTATATTTATATACTGACTTTAATTGCTTGGCTACCGGAGAGTTAAGAAGTGCGTTAACTTCTTTCTATTTATCATCCCCTTAAAATAGTTTCTTTTCTCAATATATTCTGTATTCTATGAATCAAGACATTGCTTTTGATTTCAGTATAGAGATAGTTTTGCTGTCTTTCACAACACACTCACACAGACATCTCATATCCAAGAAAGAAAATACTTATATCCTTAGTAGTCATACTTTTTGTAACTTAATCATAGAAAATTTATCTTCATTTTTATTGATATAAGTGTAATATATGATCACCTTATGTCTTTAATATAACAGAGTATAGACATTTTATTCACATAAAATGTTTAAAACCAATGTAAAACATATCTCAAATCATTTTCTCCCAGTTTATAGAAATGGAAAATGTAAGAATTTTTACACTATAATTCAGATGAAATTCCTTATGAAGATTTTAATCTGAAAAGTGATGCTATTTATGTCCATGTTAAAGATAAAGTAATTCAGAATATAATTCATATCATTGTTCAACTTCTGAGTACTGGTAAATGATGAATCAGAGGTTTGAAGTAAGATTTCTGTTTCTAATACATTTACTATTGACTATAAATTATAAAAATTAAGGCTGGCGAGTAAAAAAGAAATGAGTCTTCGAAAGCTACAACTCAGTGTCATCACTGACTCATTCTCAAGAGTGTGCCCATGAGTCCCATTGACATGAAATAGTGAAGCATTAGCCACGAAGATCCAGATTCTAAGAAGTGCTGATTATTTTATATATTAGTAAATCTATGCTACAGAGAAAAAAGAACATATGCTATTGACATATTCAACACAACAGAGAGTAAAATTAGCAATATTATTTAAAATACTTGCAATATAAGACCAGGCATCTGAGGCCAGGTTGAAAGGTAAACCCCTTTATTAAGCAGGGCATTCACCTAGGGACTAGTTACTCTCCATTCTGATTTACCTCCCAAAGATAATTTTGAGGCCAAACCAGTATGTAGAAAAATGGAAGATAAAGGGGATTCTCTAAGTATGCATGTGAACGTCTAAGATCATATTCTACCAGGTAGAATATTCCTGGTAATTTGGAGGTAAATCGGGGAGGTAAAACGGGGGAAAGCTGGTATCTGCTCTGCCGGGTGTATCTGTGTCTGTCTATGATCAATTCAAAAATTTATTCAATGCAGGGAAATTTAAATGTAATGAAAATAATATTGTGGGGCTGAAGCAATAGTATAACAGGTGTGACAATTGCCTTGCCCTCAAAACACCCAAGTTTGATCCTAGCAACACATATAGTCCCCCAGAAATCTACCACAGTGATTCCTGAGCAGAGTCAAGAGTAAGCCTGAGCACTGCTGGATGTGAGCCATCCCAAAATAACAACCAAAAATACATATTTAATTACAAACACAAACTATACAGACATATGTATATATATTTTTATACAGAGTACACACATACTAAGGAAATAATTGTTTATATGGTCTATATAGCAAACCTTTTTTTCCTTCTTGGGTCATACCCGACAATGCTCAGAGGAATCTCTTGGCTCTGCACTCAGGAACTACTCCTGACAGTGCTCAGGGGACCATATTGGGTGCTGGGGATCAAACCCAGGTCGGCACATGCAAAGGAAAATACCCAATCCGCTGTAATATAGCTTTGGCCACCTTCAAATTTTTCTTTAATGATATTCTATATTTTCTATGAGGTAGCTTCTCACTTAATTATATTTTATGCTTAGCACTATACCAAAAAATCATATTTTCAATATGAAGAAAAGCTAAGTCCTTAGAGAATTGCTTTTTTTTAGTTTTCATTACAACTAGTTCATGAAAATAAATTCAAGAAAAAGTATACAAGAAAATCACAAAATATTATAAATATGAAAAAGAAGTTGACAAATCTTAGGACTGGACTGACCATTCTGAACAGGTAGGCACCCAAATGAATTTTTCATGAGTTTTTTTTTTTATTTTAGCTCACACCCAGTGATGCTCAGGAGTTACTCCTGGCTATTTGCTCTGGAATTACACCTGGCAGTGCTCAAGGGACCAAATGGGATGCTGGGGAGTGAATCCCGGGTCAGCCGCCTGCAAGGTGCATGCCCTACCCACCCTAGTATCACTCTGGCCCCTCATATGAGATTTCTGTATTGCCATATTATTGATATCATTGATTTGAAATGTTTATGATAATCAAATTATAAGAATTATGATCATTTCCATAGGTATTAGAAGTGAATTATTAACAATTTATATTCTCTGTCCCATATTCATGAACATGAAATAATTTCATTACCTTGTTTGGCAAAAATGAAGTTAGCAACTGTGATGGTGAGTTAACATTTGAAAAGTTCTTGAACTTATTCTAATATACTTCTGAGACAGCAATAAGAAAAATTATCTATTTACACACATATTATTTATATATATATAAATATGTATACTACTTTTGTTTTTTGACTAGTTTGTTGTTTCTAGAGAGAGAATGAAAGAGATAGAATAAAAAATGAAATTTCCAACATGATTATGCTACAGAGATTAAATACTGTGATAAAAGCACATATATAAATATAGCGGACTGGAGATATAGTGCAGTGGTTATTATGCTGGCTTCCACAGAGCCAACCTGAGTTCAATCCTTGCACCTCATGCATTCCTTTGAGCCAATCAGGAGAGATTCCTGAGTGCATAGCCAGGAGTGAATCTGTGAGCACAGCTGGGTGAGCCAAAAGAAGTTGCATTATTTGAAATTCTCTGAAAAATAAAAGTAGTAACATTCATGTGGGGGTAGAGTTCTTAAATTAAATAACTTGATAAGATCAAACACTAAATGATAGCATGGTTTTCTTTTCTTCTTTTCTTTTCTTTTTTTCTTTTCTTTTCTTTTCTTTTCTTTTCTTTTCTTTTCTTTTCTTTTCTCTTCTCTTCTCTTCCGTTCTCTTCTCTTCTATTCTCTTCTTTTCTTTTATTTTATTTTCTTCTTTTTTTGCTTTTTGGGTCACACCCAGCAATGCTCAGGGTTACTCCTGGCTGTGCCCTTAGGAATGACTCCTGGTGGTGCTCAGGGATCATATGGGATGCTGGGGATAGAACCCGGGTTGACTGCATGCAAGGCAAACACACTACCTACTGGATTATCGCTCTGGCCCCACATAGTTAATTTTCAACAATATAATAGAAAATATATTAATAGATGCTTATTAGGTTTAAGTGAACAGACTGAATTTTTGGAATTTCTTTAAATGTGGTTTGGTAAAGAAAAAAGTTATAAATGAAGCAAGAAATATATAAATTAGACAAGATGATGAGCTTATGGTATTAAGGATTGTGTCATGGATTTAAAAAAGTGAATAGGACTATCCTTAAATGTTGGTAAGAAGCAAAAGATGAGAACTAAACTGTGTCAGTGAACTTACATATTGAATTGTGAGGTGACTGCTATTTTAAATGTGGAAGTAAAATGAAGGCAAAGTAAGGTTGGAGGATTCTGTAGTAAGGTTGGAAATAGTGCCTAAACAAATAACACCAAAACCCCAAGAAGTTTACATAGAGTTCAAATGGCATAGAGAAGAGAACCTACAACTTTTATCAAGAATTTGCTGAAAATTGAAGAATTTTGAGGGAAAATATAACTGATGATTAGGAATATGAAAAATGATTTGCAGTACCATCGTAAGAAAGTTAGGCATGTATTATACTTTAAAGCCACATCCCCACTCCCAGGAAGAAATTATTAATTTTTTTTTTGGTGAATAACGGAGAAGGCAGAGTACAAGAAAAAAAATGCTCATACGACAAATGATCGGAGGAAAAGAAGGTGTAGATTTGTGATGACGAAGTGTAGTTTTCTTGATTTGGATGCAAAGAACGCAGTGCAACCTGCAGATGAGTTCAATTTGGCTAGGAGAGTGGAGAGGACCACCATGGTGTTCAGGAGAAGACTTAACTTTAGCAGCTGGCTGGATGCTAGGAGTTGAGTACACAGGACTGCAAACCTAACCTGGCACTCACTAGAGCCACATCAACGGGTGTTGGATGATTCTAGGTTACACCTTCTAAAAAAGGACAAAAGATTTGAAACTTACAAACAATAATTTTCTAAAAGATATATTTCTAAATATATTTTCAAGTAATGTATAGATAAAAAAATGTGACAGGTGACAGGTCTCACTGTAATTGTGACTACTAACTAGTGGGTTATTTTTAACTATTAGATTACTATTCACCGGTGGATTTCAGTCTTTTCTTCAAAACATGATTAAAATGAAAGAAATATTTCACCAGGAGTGGGTATAAGACCTGCAGGGAAGTTGCCAGGATCCAATGTGGTTTCTAATATGAGAGTCAAAGGACAGATTGGACCTGGACAGCTACACAACAGTAAAAGTAGGTTCTCAGCATGAGAGACAAAAGGCAAGGCTTCTTGAAAGTGAAAATCCCTGGGCCTCCCTGCTGTTCCAAGGGCAGCAGTATTTTACTTGTCTCCTTTAAAGTCTTCTTCCTTTATCTGAAATTGTGTTATAATAATTGTAGTTTCTAATGGAAAATGTAGCAACAAAAAATATCAACATGAATTGCTGTTACATAATTTATATTGGAGAAGAAAGGAAGGAAGGAAGGAAGGAAGGAAGGATGAAGGAAGGGAGGGAGGGAGGGAGGAAAAAGGGAGGGACGAAGGAAAGAAGGAAGGAAAAAAAGGCAAGGAGGCAGGAAGCAGGAAAGCTGGAAGGAAGTCAGGCAGAAAGGAAGAAAGGAAGGAAGGGAGGAAGGAAGGGAGGAAGGGAGGAAGGAAGGAAAGAAGGATGGAAGGGAGGGGAGGGAGGAAGGAAGGAAAAAGGGAGGGACATAGGAAAGAAGAAAGGAAAGAAGGCAGGAAGGCAGGAAATCATGAAGGAAGGCAGGCAGGCATGAAGAAAGGAAGAAAAGGAAGAAGGAAGGAAGGAAGGAAGGAAGGAAGGAAGGAAGGATGGATGGATGAATGGATGGATGGATGGATGGATGGATGGATGGAAGGATGGAAGGAAAGAAGGAAGGATGGATGGATGAATGGATGGATGGATGGATGGAAGGAAAGAAGGAAGGATGGATGGATGGAAGGAAGGAAGGATGGAAAGACGGAAGGATGGAAAGAAGGAAGGAAGGAAGAAGGAAGGAATGAAGGATGGAAAGACGGAAGGATGGAAAGAAGGAAGGAAGTTGGAGAAAAGGAGGAAGGGAGGAAGGGATATGGGAAGCAAGGGGAAGGGAGGTGAGGGCAGGCAAAAGTTGTAGAGAGGAGGCGGAGGAGATGAAGGAACATAATTTGTTGAAATCCTTTCAATTTACTTGAGGAACCTAATAGTACAAGTGTTAACCTGTGTGTGCTGACACTGCTTCAATCCCTGACACCATATTTGGTCCCTTGAGCACCACCAAGAGTGATATCTAAGCAGGGAGCCAGAAGTAATCCTGAGTACAGCTAAAATGTCCTCCCATTTGTGGGAGGACATTTTAGCTGTCTAACACCATGCACAAAAAATCAGATCAAAATGGACTAAAGATCTCAATATCAGACTTGAATCCATAAAGTACATTGAAGAAAATATAGGAAAAACCCTCCACGACATTGAAGCTAAAAGGCATCTTCAAAGGTGAAACATCACTAACAAAGCAACTAGAAGAAAAGATAAACATATGGGACTACATGAAACTGAAAAGCTTCTGCACCTCAAAAGAAACAGTGACTAAGATACAAAAGCAGTCCACAGAATGGGAAAGAATATTCACCCAATACCCATCTGATAAGGGGTTAATATCCAGGATATATCAGGCACTGGTAGAACTTTACAAGAAGAAAACAAACAACCCCATCAAAAAATGGGGACAAGAAATGAACAGAAACTTCAGCAAGGAAGAAATTCGAATGGCCAAAAAACATATGAAAAAATGCTCATCATCACTAATCATCAGAGAGATGCAAATCAAAACAACAATGAGATACCACTTTACACCACAGAGACTGGCACATATTCAAAAGAGCAAGAACAACAAGTGCTGGCGTGGATGTGGGGAAAAGGGGACACTCATTCATTGTTGGTGGGAATGCCGGCTGATACAGCCTTTCTGGAAAACAATATGGACTTTCCTCCAAAGACTAGAAATTGAACTCCCATTTGACCCAGCCATACCACTCCTGGGAATCTACTCTGGGAAACCAAAAATACGCCAGCGGAAACACCATCCCTACTTTTATGTTCATAGCAGCATTATTCACAATAGCCAGAATCTGGAAGCAACCAGAGTGCCCGAAAATCGATGACTGGATAAAGAAGCTTTGGTACATCTACACAATGGAATACTATGCAGCTGTTAGGAAAAATGAAGTTATAAAATTTGCCTATAAATGGATGGACATGGAGAAGATTATGTTGAGTGAAATTAGCCAGAAGGAGAGAGACAGATACAGAATGACTGCATTTATTTGCATGGCATAAATATATATGTACATATTATGATACCAATATCCAAGGTCAAGTGAAACATATATCAGGAGGTCTTGTCAAAGGTGGAGATTATCACAAACGTGTGGGAGTCAGAGTTTAGGTAAGACAGAAAATGGAACAGGGGGCTAACAATAGTCGAGGGTACTAATGCCAACCTAGAACTGAGCATTAAATAGAGGCAAAAGGATACAAATGACAACCTTTTAATGTATGTTCTGTAATCCATAGACTGGAAGGGAAGGAAAAGAGAAAGAGAGAGAAAGGGAAAGAAATAAAGAACCTGCCATGGAGCAGGGCTGGGGAAGGGGAGGGAACCGGGGATGTTGGTGGTGGGAGATGGGCACTGGTGGAGGGACGGGTGCTGAAACACTGTATGACCAAAACCCAAACATGAACTTTTTAATTGTATATCTTTTTATTTGTATATCTCACGGTGGTATAATAAAATACTTAAAAAAAAAAAGAGAGGAAAGAGAGAAAGAGAGAGAAAGAGAAAGAAAAGAGATAAAAAAAAAAATGTCCTCCCATGACCCTGAAAATTTACTTGAATGTTGGAGTAGAGAAACTGTAGGAGTTTGAATTTTTTACTATAGTTCTGTCCACTGCTTCACTTAATATACTCTATAAGAGACAAAACAAATGAAGTAGGTAATGGTTTTGTTTTGTTTAAAAAATACATGGACTCTGGAGGAATCATTTTTTTCTGTTACCCCTTAAACCCGAATCTCTTTCAGGAGTAGACCATTTCTGAATAGTTGTTCTATTTAAAATGGCTTGTAATAAATGAAGTATGATGGAAAAAAAAAGACGGTGAAATGAGAAAAGTGACATTATTATATTTACCTACCAGGTATATTTGTTCAATGGTAAAACTGGTTGTAAGTCTGAGAAATAATACTAATTTCATTCATTCTCAATTTTCCTTCTGTTTAGATATTTTTCTTAACAAAACGGTCAATAAAAATATTTCATTAAAACATCTTTGAATATTTACTAGTGACACATTAGACTAACATTGTGAACCACTTATGTTTTTTGTTCTTTTAAAAAATTTTATAACACCATGAGATATACAATTACAAAGACGTTTATGTTTGAATTTCAGTCATACAGTGTTCCAGCACCCATCCCTCCACCAGTGCCTATTTTCAACCACCAATGTCCCCTGATTCCCTCCCCCTACCAAAGTCTACCTCTGTGGCAGACACTTTACCTCTTTTCTCTCTCTCTCTTTCTCTTTTTCTCTCATTGTCTTACATGTTTCACATGCCCTCACAAGACACATTTTGACTTGCAATACATTCACTTAGAGGTTATCATTTATATCCCTTTGCCTATATTCTCTGCTCAGTTCTAGGCTGGCCTCATTTCCAACAATTATTAGCACACTGTTCATTTCTCTGTCTTACCTAACCTCTGACTCCCACACACTTGTGGTAGATTGCCACCTTCCTGATCCGTGTTTTGTCTGTCCTTGGATATTGTGAACCACTTATGTTTTAAACAGGGACTATTCTATGACAAACTCCTAAAAAAGAATTTTATTCAAAAAAAGTAGAATAGCTCATGTAAATCAGTCATGTAATTTAGTTACCTGAGAGAAAAAAAATGCAAACAAATATGTAGTAAAATATATTTAAAATGGGGGAGGTCTCAGACATGCTGGAGCACATGGTCTGTCTCTAGGCAGGGTTCAGTTCTCACATGGCATGATTCACTACCCACCCCACCCTCAAGCAGCTCCAGAAACAGTCCCTGAGCAAAGAACTGGGGTCAGCCCCTGAGTACTGGCAACTGTGCCCTTCTAGAAAAAAACACTGGCAGTGCAGCTTATTAGCAGTAGCCCTATTTTTTGATACTTAGATCATTACCAAGAACATGAGCTCAAGTAAATGCAGACACAAAATGAAAACCTTTTATAGTAATCTTATTTTCCTAAAACATAAACATTTCAGTCTCAAATTAATGATATATCTTTAAATTTTGTGCATATGCTGTTTACATGTGTATGTATACTTACACATACAATAGTATTCTCAAATTTTCTTCATCATTTTATAAAGACATGAATAATAGAATTCACAATAGATAAAATTTTGAGGAAATGTTGATGCAGAATACAGCTCAATGAAATTTTTGTGAAAAAAATTGTCATTGTGTGAAGTGCACGATTATATTAATTAGAGCAAAATATACTGACAGATGCATAGAATTATCTTCAGCTTCTGCAATTTTCAAAATTAAAGGTTATGGTAGTCAAAATATCTACACAGAAAGGCAAAATTAAAACTGGGTTGTAATTGTTTAACTTTATGTGGTAAACTGCTAGGCATTAAACAAACCTTGGTCAAGGGTTAACTTATATATGTGGATCTACCCACCCTCCGCTTTTTCCCTGACTAGCATATCAACACTCAAACCATAAAACAACATTGTATTTCCTTCAAGAGAGAAGTAATATAGGATTCCCCTATGTCCAATACAAATTTCACTTGTGCAAAATGACTTAGTGTTTCAGTTTATTTCACTATAATACACAGGCAAAAGCATTTTGAAAAATAGAGTTTAAAAGAAACTAAAACATTTTATGACTTTGTAACACAGAACAGATTTTCTTCTCCCTGGTGACGTTATGGTTTAAAAGGATTTCTTATCAAACTTTCTCTATAGCAAAGAAAAAGAAATCTTCTCTTACCAGAGTGG
Organism: Cryptotis parvus; assembly: GCA_021461705.1. NCBI lineage: Eukaryota > Metazoa > Chordata > Mammalia > Eulipotyphla > Soricidae > Cryptotis > Cryptotis parvus. The sequence goes on from JAJIBD010031258.1 coordinate 61,082, forward strand.
AATAAAGCTTCAACCTTGCTATAACGTTTTCTGCAGCTCTTGTTTGAAAAGACAGATCCAAAGCGGCTTTGTGCATACAACTGATCTGGCTGATCTCCAGTCCCTGCACAAAAAACAGTATAATTGGCTCTCAAAAAAGTGTTGTAAACATTCATCATGATGGCACTTGCATGTTGAATCTAGTCACTGTTGCCCTAGTAGACTTTTCCAAATAGACCTATTATATTTATACATTAATACTTGTTCCTTGGTTTTTCTCTGATCAAAACTGAGATTAATGTCATTAAAGAAACTATGAACTGGTATCAGTTCTATCACTATATCTTGTTCTGAAAATATTTTCCAAAACTAAAAGACAAACATTTTAAAGTGAAGTATTTGTAATGCTTAAGTTCAGCAATAATTTTTTTAGATTACTTATTATTAAGTTAGCAAGAGTTTATGTTATTTCATTCATAATTTATGAGTAAAATTGCTATTTTTATATCTATAATCTACACAGAAACGACAGCAATGAAATCTACTAACTGTCCTAGAGTCTGAGATCAACTCAACTGGATTTTGCCTCATTAAATATTCGATTGTTCCTTTGCCCAAACCTTCAAAGAGGTCTAGACACAATTACAGCCTTTAATTTTATGGGAGCAATGAATGGGTCATACAGCTGGAGTTTCATCCTAATTTTTCAACATCCAAGTTTTATGAGAACATTAACCAAATATAACTTAGAAACAGCATACACTGGTTTCTAGGAAAATATTAACATTAGATGAAAAATAAGTCTCAATGAAAAATAGTCTTAAGATAGTACATTTTATAATGATCTAAGCAATACATTGATTTTAACCACTACATGAGGATGAAATATTTGCCTTTATTCCTATGTATGTAAATCTGAAATAACTGTTCTTTGAAGTGCCATAAATAGCATGAAAGATTTTTATCTGAATTTTATATAAGACAAGATAAATTTTTAGAGCTTAAACAATATAACCAATAATGTATCATCACATTGTTAAAGGAAAATTGCCTACTATGGAGGCAGACTAGTGGGTAGAGGGAAATGGGGCACATTGGTGGTGTGAATAGGGTATCTGTGGAGGGATGGTTGCTCTAACAATGTATAACTGAAACCCAAACATGAACATTTTTGTAATTGTATATCACACAGTGGTATAAAGAGAGAAACTAAATATATATTTCACAATGTATCAATCTCTGAATACAGAGGGAGACAAATATGTGAAACATATTTTATATACATATATCATATATGTATACACACATCATATATGTATATATGTATACATATACCATATATACAATATATGTATACGTATCCATGTGTAATATATATAATTGTATATAATTATATATACATATTATTTTAGCATCTTTCTGAATATGTATGGTTGTTTCATTTAAGAGTTATATATCTACACATGTCATATGTATAGATGTATATGTATACATATAGGTATATGCATAGATGTATATATGCATATGTATATATGTATATGTAAATGTATATGTATACATATATCATACATATGATACATATATATCCATGTATACATATGCATATACATATGATATACATATATCACATTATATATGATATATACATATTTTATATGTATATGATATATACATATTATAGTATATAATATATACATATATAACATATCATATGTATATATTATATAAATATAATATCTGCATAGAATACATACATGTCATATACATTATGATATATGCATATATTATATATGCATATATCATATTTGTAGATAATATGTATATATTATATATGCCTCTTCAATTAAACAATAGATATTCAGAATGATGTGAAAAATTATAAATGTCCAATACATAGAGATGCCATAGAATTAAATTGCTATTACTACACACTTTCAAACAGAATCTGAAATAATTTTGGAAATATCACTAAATCACAGTCCATTTTAGTACTGATGATGAAAACAAATACACGCAAATAATGTTGAAATGTTCCAGGAGAAAAATAGCTATTTGAATAATTGCTTATTCCAGAAAGTTTGTTCCAGATAACATCGTCAAGGTAAATAATGCATTTATTTTCTCAAAATAATGCACCATTACAATAATGATATTACTCTATGTTCACATTACATTTTCTGTTAATAAAACGTCTGTGAGTCTTTTAGAATCACTTGTATCACGTGTCTTCCTGTTCATCAATTTGCTCAAGCAGGCACCAGTAACGTCTCCATTCATTGGGAATGAGGTCGATTATTGTTACTGTTTTTGGCATGTCGAATATACCACGGGTAGCTTGCCAGGCTATGCCTTGGCTCTGGATTCATCCCCAGGGGCCCAGTATTTTTCTCTGTCAGATCATCAACCATCCAGGGCCCCTTGGGCAGATGTTGGGTACAGACAAGCCTGTATCCTGTCTGCCATCTGCTGATACATTCGGGCACCACAGCCACACCTGCAACACCTCGAGGGGCAAGGGGGTCTTACTTAGTAGACATAGTATTTTTTGTGCAGGCTTACAAAATGTCTACTACCAATAAGGAATAAAAATTGTATCAGAGAAGTAACACTTTCTTATTGTTTTTATACATTATTAATAAATTCTGAGAATTATCTTCTTTACTATCTATTATTTATATAATAAAATTAAAATAACTATTAAGACATAGAACTTATTATGCAACTAACTCATTATTCAGATATCTGGATATGGTCAACCATGTTGAAAAAAAGTGACTATATCATAGTCAGATAGAGTAGATATACTACATGTAAGTTGTGCATGTTTTATATTTTCTTTTCTGCCTCCTTTACCTCACCTGTATTAGGTAAGCACGGTTTTCTTACTGTGAGTAAACAAATAATAATATTAAGAGCACATAATATATTATTTCCACTATAAATAACTTATATATAAACATATAAAACTGTTTTCAGCTAATTTTTTTCTCTACTAATCCAGAGAAGACAAATACTTTTATAGTCATTCATAAGAGAAATGGCATAATAAAAACCAAAAATGGTAACACGATTTGATGGAAAAATATTTTTGACTCTTTGGGTCACACCTAGTGATTTTTGGGGGTTTCTCCCTTCTCTGCATTCAGGAATTACACCTGACATTGCTCAGGGGACCATGTGGGATGCTAAAGACCGATCCCAGGTGGACTGCTTGCAAGGCCATTGCCCTCCCCCACTGTACTATCAACCCTGCAACTGTGGAACTATTTCTGTGCTGAGTTGCCTCTCGAATGGGTGTCCTTCATCTAATGTTCTGTCAATCCTGTTGAGGATGACTCAAGTGAACAGCTTGTAGATGACAGACAACAGGCAGATAGGGCGATAGTTGCCAATGCTGTGAATGTCTCCCTTCTTGAACAATAGAAATGTCCTGCTGGTTTTCCATTGGGAGGGCACCTTGCATTCAGACAGGTAGCGTGTGAAGTGCCAAGCCAGTGTATTGATGAGTACTGAAGGCAGATTCTTCTGGTGTTTGGGTCTGACTTTTGTCTGGGCCTGGTGCTGTTCCATTCTTTACCTACAAAATGACATGTTGGATTTCAGAAGGGAGAACGTTGGGAATGACATATCCATCCTGTGGAATTTGGTATATGGGCAGGTGGACGTGGATGTCAAAGAGATCTGAGTAGAAGTCATGGATAATCTTCTCCATTGCAATTCTGGAAGATGTGATCAATCCATCAGGGCGTCGGAGGGCAGTCATCTTGATCTTAGAGCTGGCGAAGGACAGCGGGTGTTGCACAATGGTGCCAAAGAGTTCCCAATTGGTGGTCATTCTGGGAGTTCTCTTCTTAAACTTTGCAGCCTTTTCTCCCTGTTGCATGAAGTAGAATTTTGCATGAAGGAGATGGTGGTCTGATCCTGTTTGCAATTTTTGGACAACAGCAACATCGGTCAGGCAAAACCTTCAATTGAAGATGATGTGGTCAATTTCATTGTGGATCTGTTCACCAGGAGATTTCCATGTCTAACATTTCAAAAAAGGATTCAGCACAATCAACCATATCCACATGGTAACCAAGCTCTTTGAGGTTTGTAGGGAGTCCAAGATGCCACTCTGTCTCACGTTCATTGATTTAAGAAAAGTCTTTGATTCTGTTTAGACTGAATTAGTTATCGAAGCCCTAGCCAAACAGGGTGTTTAAACCCAACCTATGATTGGAATATGACGCCTCACTCAAGTGAGAGAAGGAATCTGGAGTTCTGACATCTGTCACTGTTCCAGAGTCAGCGACACTGTCTCGTTTGCCAAGGCATCGGAAATCAAATGGGCTGGACATGTAATGAGATTTGGAGAAGACCACTGGACTAGAGCCGTTACCAACTGGATCACACAGGATGTCAAAGAGCGACGTTGCTGCCCACCTACAAGATGGTCAGACTTCTTTGATAAGACCCTGAATGAATGGCTTGAGGCTCTTCATATCCCTGAAGCAAGCAGATGCCATTGGGCTACACTGGCATGTGATAGGGTCAAATGGAAATATTACTGGTGCATGCTCGAGGAAATTGATGAACAGGATATCTAGTGATCTAGTGATGTACTAAGTTCCCTCAAATATCTTATATATTACACTGCATAACGTATAAAATTTAAACTAATATATTGTAAAAGTGGAAGAGTATAATAAATATATATTATGCATAAAATCAAGTTACAAGGAAAAGTAGGAAGGCTACTCAGGATACAGCACTCAAAATTTTTAACTTGATTAAATGTTCACTTGAAGTTGAGCAAGTGAAATTATCACTATGTCATACTGATTTTTGATATATCAATTAGAAGTTTCCTTCCTCAGTAAAGTGCTTGTCAAATATACTACTTTCCTTTTATATTATATTTTCAGATTTTTTAACTTGATAAATTTAAATACGTACATAAATGTGTCCGTAAATTACTTATGATAATGAACTTTTAGTGGAGTATAATAGACTTCTACATAATACTTAAGCCTGTCTTAATATTAGACTTTAAAAACATTTTAACAAACATAAAAGAAGATGTAAATCATAGATGATTACTATTAAACTTTAAAAAGTGGCAATCAAAAGGAAGTGTTTAAATGAAAAATGTATTTGTATATAGATATTCAAAAGTAATACCATTTGTTTTTTCCTTGTCCTTTTAAAATGTATTCTAACTTATCCCCATTCAATTTTTTTCTTTTCTTCATTTTGAATAGGGTAGTTGAACCACACACCCATATGTGCTCAAGGCTTAATCTACTCCTGATTTTATGATTAGGGATCACTGATAGTGTTGTTGCAGGTATTTTGTGATGCCATGGATTGAACCCATATCAGCTGTGAGAAAGACAAGCATTTACCATAACTACTATCTCTCCAGCCATTTCCCTTCTTGCCTTATTCTCTTCCCTTTTGTATTGACTTACAACTTATCTTTATTAAATCCTTCCTATGTGGCAGACATATTATGAGTGATTTAATACTGTAGTTTTCTTATATCTTTCATATCATTTTTAGTATTTTATCTTCTATTTTCTAAGCAACATATTTTCTAACTTTGCATTCACTTGAAGTTATCAGCTAAGATCTGCATGCATCATTTAAAAATGAACACTTTAGAAGGTTAGCATATTGATAAGTTTCCTTTTCTATCAATTAATCCAAATATATTAGCACTGATAGTCTCTTTTAGTCACTTGTCTTCCCGTTGTTCATTGATTTGCTCGAGCAGGCACTGGTAACATCTCCATATGTCTCTTTGCGAGCTAGTGTAGCCCAAGGGCACAGTTCACTCCAAGAGAATGAAGAGCCTCATCCATTCCTTCAGGTCATGGGAATGAGGTCTATAATTGTTACTGGTTTCCGGCATATCAAATACAACATGGGTAGCTTGACAGGCTCTGCTGTGTGGGTCGTATACTTTCAGTAGTAGGCTGTCCTCTCATGCATTTACTGATGAACCACAACAGGGAGAGATAGGCTTTTCTCTTTGGTGGAGCTCTGAGGATCTGTGGAGTCCGTTTGTTGAGAATGACTGCCCTCAGGTGTAGGGGTTCCTCTGGCTTCTTGCTAGAATCACTGGGATGATGGGTCATGGCTAGAACCCACCTAGAACTGTATACAGTGTATAAATGTGAAAGATTCTGGGAAGGAACTAGTCCTAACTTCCATTATTGTCTAAGACTGTTGGGCTGGAGCAGCTGTGGGTCTGGAGTGTTTCTCTTTCACTCTTGCTGGCTGTGGTGGCTGGGATCTTAGAGCCATGCCCGCTAACATGGAGGTGGAGGAATGGGAGGAGGAGCCCAAATCCCCACTCCAAGTCCAGTCAGTTTGCCCCCTCTGCCCCGCACATGAGCGAACTCTTGGAGCTATGTTGGACTTGGCCACTGGCTGGCTGAGCCATTTACTGCCCTCTGGAACTCCATGTGCTGCTTCCATGTGGGGTCGAGTAGCACAGCTGTGGGTCTGCAGTGAGTCTCTTTTAGTACATTTTGAAAACTAAGTCATTTAGAAATAGAAATATTTCTAAGGGAACTGTAGATGTCAAAGTAAGAAGAACTAAGTTTTAATCTATAAAACAGCCTAAATTGGGTAAGGGGTGTCAGAGGAGGTCCTTGGGACACTGGTGGGGGTAAGTGGACTCATAAAGCTCAGTACCTCAAAAAATGTTAAAATATACAATTACCACATTCATAAATGTGTTGAAATCAATGATCATGCATCTACCTAAATAATAATATTAATAAATTATAATAAAAATCTACTATTTATATATGTATGTATTTATTTGCAAATATGTACAAATACACAAGCACATAATGAATGCCTTTGTATATATTTCTATCATGTATATATACACAGGTACATTTTGGTACTTTTGTGGAATTATACATTTGTCAGGTAATGCATATCTGTATCTGATTATTTTATATATATACTTATATATGTATCATATATAATTCAATGGGACTAATTATGTTTGTTTTACTTATGATAAGAAGAATTTTTGTCATATTAACTAATTTGTTGATTTATTGGCTGTTCTATTTAATTTTACTCTAAAAGGAAGAACTCCTCAGCAAACTGCACTGGATAAATGGGCACTAGCCAGTCCCTCATCATCAGTATTTTCTGAACTCCACTTATTGCATTCTCTGTGCCTTCTAACTGTCAGGTTATGAATTTTTTAGTCATAAACTGATTTTTTTCTATTTGGCTTCTCTTAATGAAGTTTGAGTATTTATTATTGTTCTGGGATAGATTATGCCTGATATTTGTACCACATTCAGCCTGCAATAAAAATTTGGACAAGTTATTTAAATCTGTTGTTTATGTATTACTGTTCTTTAAATGTAAAAAAAATAACTGTTCTAAGCACCTATTTAAATAAGAGTTATATTTCATTACATACAATTACGAGTACATTGACGTAATTAATAAAGGACAGGTGTTATTATTGCTGGTTTGGATCAATTTTAAATAATCATGTAACTTTTCATCTCCGTAATAATAGGCAGGCAGTTTAGAGAAGGCTTAAGTATTTTGTACATTACATTAGAAATTTGCTTCTTTTTCAAGCGGGAATGATAGCACAGTGGGGAGGGCGTTGACCTTGCATGCGACCAACCTGGGTTCGATACCCAGCATTCCATATGATCCCCTGAGCAATGCTAGGAGTAATTACAGAGTGAAAAGCCAGAAGTAACCCCTGAGCATCACCGGGTGTGACTCATAAAGCAATAAAACGAACAAAAACAAGAAATGTGCCTTTCTTAATCTTGGTTCTGGTTCTATCATTTATGGTTTTAGCTTTTATTTTCTTTTGTATTTTGCCTATGTTGTAACAGAGGTTGATGCTCTTCCATCCTCATACCAACACCAAAAGAAGACATGAAAGTACTTCGACAGTGAGACAACCCTTAATGTGCTAGGAAAGAAAACACTCCTGAAAATTATGAACAGACTTCTGTTTATTGGACTCATTCCAGAATATTCTTAATAATTAGGGAATTCTAGGAAATATTGCTATTTAATTAAGCTCATCACCTTCCCCAAACTCATTTGTCCCAGAAACTTATATCATAAAATTAATTAAATTCTAATTAACTTTTGTTTTTCAAAGAATGGTGAGCTATTAAAAAATGCATGACCAAATATAGTGGAAAATTATGTGAGAATAATTTCATTAGGATAATAAAGAAAAATACTCATAGTCTTATTTCAATTTTATTTAGAGTGAATAGGCTTTTGTTTTGGTAAGATAGCTATGAATGCTACTTATATTTAGAAGGCTATTCAGGGAAACTATGATATGCCATACTTAGAAAGTTAGATGATAAATACATTTGGATACAAAGGTAGTATGGACTGCATTTGTATATAAGTTTGAACATATATTTTATATATCAGACTTAAATGATAAGACATTCATTGAAAACCTAAAGAATCTTGTACTAGTAAAGTAAGAATAAAGAAAATTCAATTTCATGAATATAATGTGAGAAACAAGGTGAATCAGAAATTCTAAAAAGAGAGAAAAAAGAATATATGGAAAGAATAAAATTGCTAGCTGTTGGAGAAATGGTACTTGGATTATTGGACTTGTTTTTCATGTGGCTTTTTCCAGTTCAAATTCCTGAAATGTTACAGCCACCTGAACATTTCAAGGTGTCATTATGAGTAACCTGTCATAGCCACTAAATGCTTTTGGGTGTGTACACCCACCCCACCAAAATAAAAAAAGAGAGAGAGAGACAAAAAATGAAGTTTCTGAAAGTTGAAAGCAAATATGTTAAAGATATTACTAGAAACTTTCAGATCTCATGGTAAAATTTCAACCAGTACACTAATGTTACTTCTGCCTGTTAATATATTGTTTTGTCTATTTGTCTCTTCTAATTTATCATATATATGTATGCATATATATATATATATATATATATATATATAAATAATCATTACATAATGCAAGGGAACTGGTGTGTCAGGGTGCCGCAAATTCCCCAACAATATCAGGAAATGACTTCCCTTCTACCTCTGAAGCCAGCAGAGAATGGATGAAAACTCATAAGTACAGCGCAGTTTCAAAAGTATTTTATGAATTATCAACAGTAAAATAAGCTTCACCACTATAATTCAAGAAAATGGGATTGCCCAGAACTCCAACCATGCACTTGGGCCCAAGTCTCCCACCAAAGTGAATGGATATACCTCAAGTCAGTCCCCTTATATATACCCCAAAGCAATATTTCTATAAGTGTATACCAAGGGAGGGTGCATAAACAAAGATAAACAAATCAGCTTATTGGTGTAGATATGGGGTGGTGCCACACTTGTCTCAGATCTAAACAATTGATTATGCCAGGGAATAGTCCCTTTTCCAAAATTATCCTTTGTGAATATGTCCAAGATTATCTGTTTTGATATAATATTATGTCAAACACTGGAGGGGGGCTGTTATAGAGAAATACATCTTAATGGATGTATATGCATGGGGAGAAAAATTTCGTAAATTCATGGACATCATGCAATCTAGATGGTACCCACAAGTTCCTTCATATTTCTGTTCTGCACCAGGGTAATTCTGAGTGTCTTGTACTCAGTTACTGAAAGGGTCATGCTTGCCTGGATGTGGGCAAACTAGTATGAACCCTATCATTTGGTCTAAAATGGTAGTCTCAATGTAGCCAGGGTGGTGGTTTCCTGGTAAATTCTAACTGTCCCACGCTGGGACCAGTGGGTATTAAGAGGAATTGTACCCAATAGATAACACTGAAATCCTAGTAAAGATTATAACACTATTTCACTTGATATCACGTTTTTCGTCGATTTGCTTGAGTGAGCATCAGGACCGCTTCCATTTTAGCCTATCATGTGCCAGTGTAGCCCAATGGCATCTGCTTGCTTCAGGAATACAAAGAACCTCAAATCATTCGTCCAGGGTCTTGACGAAGAAGTTTGACCATCTTGTCGGTGGGTGGCCTCATACACTTGAAGAGATGTGGCCCACGGCCAGCAATTTCTATCTTTGTTGCCCTACGCACCAAAATCCACATACAAAGAAGAAGAAATTGAGAAGTTCTACATGGAGCTGGACGAGTTCTATAAAAAAAGATCACAAATTCTACAAGTTCATAGTTAATGATTTTAATGCCAAGATAGGTCCGAATAATCGGCCGAAGAATTCCACATCAGGACCCATGTCCTAAAATGGAACGAACAGGGCGAGAGACTGAGTTCATCATGTCCACCAAGACTATTCATGGAACTCACAGTTCCAGAAGACTGAATTGAAATGTTGGACATGGAAATCTCCTGGTGGACAGTTCCACAATGAAATTGACCACATCATATTCAACCTACTGTTTTGCTTGACCGATGAAGCTGTTGTCTCAAAATTCCAAACAAGATCGGACCACGGTTTCCTTCATGCAAAATTCTACTTCACGCTTCACGCAATGGGGAGAAAATGTTTAAAAAGTTTAAGAAGAGAATTCTCAGAATGACCTACTAACTGGAACTCATTGGCACCATTGCTGCAACATGGGAAGAAACCATCATTGACATCAATGAAGGATACAACCAACTGATTCAGCACCTCCATGATTGTGCGAAGAATACCAAGAGAAAGACTCAAAAGGATGCCTATCTTCAAAAACTCTTGAGATCATTCGCCAAAGTGGCAAGGCATGAGCCTCAGGTGACCAAATGCTAATGTCCAAGCTTGCAAAGCAGTGCAGAGAAGTGATAAAGGAAGACCTCAAAGAGAGAAGAGCAGAAATACTGGAAGATGCAGCAGAAGCTGGGAAAAGCATTTGCAACGTTTACTTGTCCTTTGCCAACTATAAGACCAAGATATGGCCCTGCGATGTCCTGATGGATCGATCACCTCTTCCAGAAAGGCAATGGAGATTATCCAGGACTTCTACTCAGATCTCTTTGAAAGCAACATCCACCTGCCCACATAATAAATTCCACAGGATGAATATGTCATTCCCAATATTCTCCCTTCTGAAATCTGACATGCCATTTCATAGGTAAAGAAGCAAGCGAAAAGCACCAGGCCCAGACAAAGTCAGACCTGAACAACACCTTATATGGTCCCCCGAGCACTGCCAGGAGTGGTTCCTGAGTCACAGTCAGGAGTAACCCCTGAGCATTGCCGGGTGTGACCCAAAAAAGCAAAAAAAAAAAAAAAAAAAGAATTAGCTAGCCCGAGTTGGATACCTGGCATCCCATATGGTACCCCGAGCTCTGCCAGGAGTGATTCCTGAGTGCAGAGCCAGGAGAAATCCCTGAGCATTGCCGGGTGTGACCCCCAAAAAAATGTGCCATCAGTACTCATCAATAGATTGGCTAGACTCTTCACACTCTACCTTTCTGAATGCAAGGTGCCCTCCCAATGGAAAACCAGTGGGACAGTTCTGCTGTTCAAGAAGGGAGACATCCATGACATTGGCAACTATCACCTCATTGGCCTGTTGTCCATCATCTACAAGCTGTTCTCTAGAGTCATCCTGAACAGTATTGTCAGAATATTAGATGAAGGACAACCGTGTGAGTAAGCTGGCTTCTGAAAGGACTCAGAATCAGCAATATCCACATGGTAACCAAGCTCATTGAGGTTTGTAGAGAGTACAAGATGCTGCTCTGTCTCATTGATTCCAAGCATAGCTCTTTCAATTTCTCTTTGGGAGACTTAAACAATGTTCTCATCCTGCTTTCGCAGGGCCCAGGTCTCTTAGGCATGTTAATGCAAGGAGAATGGTGGAGTTCAGGAGCTGGAGATTCTTTGTCCTTTTAGCTATTTCTTTGATGCTCTTGAGGCGTTCCATTCAGAATCAAAATGACCCATGTAACTGCCACACCCTCCACTAATGTTTACAAAGAAGAGCAATCTCATTAGCATGAACCCCAGTTTAAGGAGATGTAAATACCTTAAATTGTAAGTAGATTATACAGCAAAGATTCCAAGCTAACTATGCACCTTCATCCAACATTAGTGGTGCCTTTTTAATTCATAGCTGACTTATTTTATTGTATTGTTTTAAATGACATATTTAGTCCCAATTAGTTTGGATTTGGAGTCATTTTATCAATCACCTAACAAATATGCAAATGCTTTTTTTTCCCTTCAGTCTTTTGCTTTAGGGAAAAAGGGGGATAATAAGTATTTCTGAGTAAAAGGAGATTCTTCCATATTCTAGAATCAAATAATCCCTCATATAAGCAGATCTTCCTTTAAAGTTATGCTCCAACTACTGGACACATTTCCCTCTATCCAACCGCCCACTGGTATATATACTAATACATCAATTGAATCACTCTTTGTGTGAGGAATTCATATTTCAGGAAAGTTTTTTTTCTGCTCTGAATGAGATTGACCCTGGTTCAATTCCTATTATTGAATATGTCTCTTTGTTAAATAACAAAGTTTTATTCCTTTCATAACATTTTTTTGGATAAAAAAGGCAACTTTATAGATCTTATAACTTTTTTGAGAGTACAAAAATAAGAAATAATCCCTCACAGAAAGATTTTCTCTTGGAAAATTGGGTTATCAATTTTCTTTAAAGTATTTGATTATGCAATATAATCTCTCTCTCTCTCTCTCTCTCTCTCTCTCTTTTGCTTTTTAGGTCATACCAGGCATTGCTCACTCCTGGCTCTGCACTCAGGAATTACTCCTGGTGGTGCTCAGGGAACCATATGGGATGCTGGGGATCAAACCTGGGTCCAGCTGCATGCAAGGCAAATGCCCTACCTGCTGGACTTTTGCTCCAGCTCCATAATCTCAAAGACTTAAAGTGTTCACCAAACAGAGGTAGAGATAATGTTTTAAAATTTTGTTTTTGGATATGTAAACTCAGTTAACTTTTCTATTTTAACAAAAATGTCTAAGGAAGTATTAATTTATTTTTATAATTATGGGATGGTGGTGTGAAAAAGTTCTGTGAGGTCAAAACACAAATTTTAAAAGGTGTTAATCTAAAACATTATAAAATTTTATATATTCTTAACTCTTCTATTATGTCTTATCAGGACCTTATATAAGCATCCATAACATGTATGGTATAATGGCATAGTAGTTCTTTTTGTTCTTGTTTGGTTTGGGGACCTCATCTGTGTGCTCAGGACTTACCCCTGGCTCTCTGTTTAGGAAAATTACTGACAGGGTTACAGGGATAATAGGAGGTGCCAGGGATTGAACTCAGGTCCATCAAATGAAAGGTGACCACCCTACTTCATTACTATCTCCTGAAGCCCTAAAATTTCACCATTGTATTCAAATATTTTTTTAAAATTCCACATTCCTAATTTAACTGCAGAAAGAATGAATTAAAATCTCAAGTGGAAAAAACTGTCTAGGAAATCCCTATTTTGATAAACTTCATTGATTATGACAGTATAGTGCGTATTGTTTTGACACTCCTTGTATAGCTATGTGATATATATGTCATATATAAAGATGGATTTTCTTAGTAATTGAATTACAGGTTTAACATAAATATCTTCTTTTTTATCTTTTTAAATACTGACTCAAACACATATGTAAGTCTATAACGTACTTATTTTCTTGGTATACTTTCTAAGGCAGTTTTAGTCGATTTATACAAAGAAGCTATCACTATCACTAACTTCCCGTTAATCATCTATTTGCTAGAACGGGCACCAGTAATATCTCCATATGTCCCGTCTCATGCTAGTAGAACCCAAAGGCATCCGCCTGCTCCAGGAACATAAAGAGCCTCAAACAATTATATTAGGTCACGGGAATGACCTAATATAAATATTACTGGTATTTGGCATATCAAATACTACACAATCAGCTTGCCAGGCTTGCCGTGTGGGTGGCATACTCTTGTAGTCACCTCTAAATAAAGCATTTATTGATGAACCGCGTGGCTGCTAGTGGCCGTGCTAGCCGGGCTGTGATAATCTGGTCTGCTGGGTGGAGTTGTGACGAGAGGGAAGTCCAGATGTGGAAAATGGCGGGCCCCATGGAGTGGGGAGGGTGGTCTGGCTTGTTGTCAGGCTCAGCTGGGGTGGTAGGCCAGGGCTAGAACCCGCCATGCCTCCCGGGCACCTCACGAGCAGTTGGGCACAGGGAGAGCAAGTAGCAGCTCTGCCCCATGTCTGAGAGTCTCTGGTTCAGCATACCTGGGCCGGATTGAATACAAAGAAGCTATTTTTTTAATTTTAAAACTGTTACTGGATAATTTTCCAAGCAACAATAGATAAGTAATAGATTTTAAGATATAAATTAATATGTATTCTATTTATGTTATGGAATTATGTGATTAAATTTATAAATTTTATTTTACTTTATTTTTTTTTGGGGATACACACTCAGAAATGCTCAGAGGTTACTCCTGGCTCTTCACTTAGGAATTACTCCTGGTGGAGCTCAGGGGATGCTGACGGGATGGGATGCTGGGGATCAAACCCAGGTCAGCTGCATGCAAAGAGAATGCCCTAACTGCTGTACTATCACTCTGGCCCCAAATTTCTAAATTTTAAAATAATGGTTTTTATATTCATTAATAAAATAGTCTTGATTTTAATTATCAATGTTTATTTCAGTTAAACCATGGTATAGCCTTGTGGAAGATAGCATTGCTTTGACTTTGTTCATTTGCTGTAACATCGTAATTTAAAGCATCAAAAATCATGGACATTATAGAAAGTTGAGTGAGTTGAGTGATTCAAGAGTTGCGTCAACTTGGTCTTCCTACACCATCTCTTAGTTCCACTCTGAAGTCATCTTTTGCAGTCTCCTGAGCATGTAAACATATGAATGAATAATGATCACAAAGGAATGTATGTTAAACCAGGATGGATAAAATTAATCTCATTATAAGAATTCAGAAAATACTTTACTGTGTGAGGAGAGGACTTGTTTGGGAAAGCATTAGGAAAACTTCCTGACATCATGATATAGTCAGCACTTTGTGGGGATGGTTATGTGTGTACAGACCATAGTAAAAGGTCCTGGAACACTCAAATTTTGCATTTTGTTGAACATAGATTATATCTCAAAATAATAGAAGATATTCATAACAAAATATATATAACATAAAAAATAACATAGGGTACTATTTAGTGAAGTGCGAAGTTCTAGGTACAAGTAATAAATGATGAGAAGATGATAGAGTACAGAACTCCGAATGCATGGAGCACAGCATAGTCAATAGTGTAGGAATAGTAAGTGGGTAAGAAGGAATGAGGAGAATGTTGTGGAAGGTGGAGTGGGCCATAGAAAGGACTAATGTGCTGCTTATGAATGAAAGGCTTTACTCTGTATGAGAGATCTTAGATGGTGCTTCTCTGTATAGATAGGGATACTAGAGAGGGGCAAGTACAAAAGCTCCTCTGGCTGATTAACTTTGTGCATTTTTTTCAGTTTTGCTTTATTCACAATAGTATGCTACCCACACGGCAGAGCCTGGCAAGCTACCCGTGTCGTATTTGATATGCCAGATACCAGTAACAATTATAGATCTCATTCCCATGACCTGATGGAATGGTTTGAGGCTCTTTATGTTCCTGGAGCAAGCAGGTGCCCTTGGGCTCTACTTGCATGAGACAGGACATATGGCGATGTTACTGGTGCCCGCTTGAGAAAATCAATGATGAACAGGAAGACAGTGAAGACAGGGATTTCTTTAATTTAATTGAAATACCATAATCATTCAAACAATAGAAAGTATATTTCAATTATCCAGCAGATGACACAACAGACCTAAGATAAAAGAATATGCCCAGTGACGAAGCTGTAATCAATTGCTATTATTTCAACCTTCTAAACTGTTAGTGCTATGTCTAAAAACACTTTACAAAATCAGTTTTAATGAAGACTAGTTAAAAAATAAAATATAATAAAATAATATTTCTGTCTTTATTCATGCATACTTCAGCATGTAATATCAACATATTTATATCCATTGCCATACTTTGAAAACTTGTTTTCTGGAGGTTTTATTGTTTGTTTTGTTTTTTTTTGAAAACCTTGCCATGCTCAGGGATTATTCCGCACTCTGCTCTTACTCTTCTTGGACCAGGAGACGATATTGGGGTGCCAGGGATCTAATCCAGGTCAGGATAATATAAGGAAAATGCCCTACTCACTGTACTATTGCTTAGCCCCAGAGAACAATACTTTTTTTATTTTGGTACGGTTTGGGTTTTTGTTCACAACCAACAGTGGTCACGACTTATAGCTCTGTTGTGTCCCTGTGCACAAGGATTACCCCAGCTGTATTTGGGAGATCATATGGGATGCTGGCAATCAAACCCAGCCTGGCTGCATGTAAGACAAGTTCCATACTCACTGTTTTATTGCTCTGACCCCATGAAAGCAGTGTTTTTATATTTATTATTTAAATATTTCAAGATAGAGTCACATTTTTGTTTATTTACCTTTTCTGAAGGGGCACATTTAGCTGTGCTCCAAACTTACTCCTGGCTCTGTGCT
The DNA here is from genome assembly GCA_021461705.1 of Cryptotis parvus. Taxonomy (NCBI): domain Eukaryota; kingdom Metazoa; phylum Chordata; class Mammalia; order Eulipotyphla; family Soricidae; genus Cryptotis; species Cryptotis parvus. The sequence goes on from JAJIBD010031258.1 coordinate 77,562, forward strand.
CAAGGATCACTCTTGGCAGTGCTCGGGGGATCATACCCAGTGTACTGAATACGGAATGGCATAAGTAAGTCAAGTAACTTACACCCCTGTCTTAATGACATCTCTAAGCCGGTCTTCAAGAAATCATAGATTAAAATGTTATTAAATGAAATAGAGCAACATTTAAAATTAAAAAAAAACTCCCTACCAATAGTAAATGCAGACAATAACCATAGGTTTTAAATTAGTATTACTTTTTAAATGTGATCAATGTTATTAAGCTGCCAAAAGTATTTTAGAAGCTGATGTAGGCAGGCATACAGGGGTGCCCACATGGGAATGAATCTGTGCCCTAAGGATGTCCAGAGTCACCTTTTGGAACCAGGAACCAAGACTTGATAAAACCGATTAACCAACCACAAAACCTGAGGAAGTCGGATACACCTTGACCTGGCCCTTAATCTGACTACATTCCAGGACAGAAGATCCAGCAGGAACAGAGGTCAAGAAAAGGAGGTTTTCAAGGAAGACCACCCCCAAAGTCTACTCCCCTTGGCATCAGCCCTAGCAACCTAGGTTGACGCCTCATAAGGAGTACCTTGGGGAGAAATCTATAAAAACAGTTCTCACCAAAGGATGGTGCGCACATGCTGCCTGGGCACACATGCTGTCTGAGCGCATATGCTGCCTGAGCCCATGTGCTGTTTGAGCCCATGTGGCCGAGCACATGTGGTGCCCAAGCATGTGTGTCGCCCGCATCTCCCCTCTTGAGTCATGTACTCTCTCTCTTACTCACTCTCTATATTTGGAGTAGCCCGTATTCTCCCTTGAGCACACTACTCTCTCTCTCTCTTACTTTCTCTCCCCATTCCCTTTTCTAAAACCTACTTAATAAAGTCTGTAAAACTTCACTGCTCATCGACTCCTGAAACTTCCTATTCTGAGAGGAAGTCAAGAACCCTGAGGCAACCCTGGGTGAGGCCTAGGACTGACTTACCCATCCTGCAAAGAGCAATTCCTCGCTCCAGCCTGAGTCCATGGTTCCCTGAGAAATCTCGGGTGGTGGGGATCAGCTTAGAGATCAAGTGGACATCAGGTGTGGCTTGACGGCCACCTTGTGGGGTGGGTGGGATTCAGGCCCACGCCATGCAGGGGCCCATCGCAGACTTTATCACTTGTAAACCTGCCCAGCAGGTCCCGGGCGGCAGAGGCGGCTGGGGAGAAAGCAACCATCTCTCCCCCATCAGGCCTCCCATAAGCCACCGTGAGACCCACCTGCATCAAAGCTACTTTGGTTCATTTTTGAACAGCAGATATACATTTGAAAATATTTGAAAATACTTTGAAGGCAGGAGAAATAGTATTGGAGTTAATACTATCTCCACATAGCATTATGGAGATAGTATTAAATTTTGGCTCTCATGGTTTGTATTCCTGGCCCTGCATATGGCCCCCTGAGCACAGTTAGAAGTGATCTTTGTAATTGTAAAAATAAAAAATTAAAAAAAAAATACAAAAAAAAAGAAGTGATCTCTGAGAACAGAACCAGGAGTAAGTCCTAAGTAGTAATGGATGGGTCTCCAAACTCAAAACAAACTAATGTACTTTTGAGCAATTACAACTGGAAAGCTTAAACTAACCTCTATTTTAAGTGTTTTTATTTTCCCAATCCACGGTCTACTATAGATTTGTAAATTTTGTTACTTCGATTTCTTAAGTACTCCACATAATCTTGACTATTTCTTGTTCAGAACTGAGCGGCTAGTCTTAGGGTTCAGCATTTCCCCCCATAAGGCCCAGCACTTTCTCACCAAAAAGCCCTAAGGGCGGGACCCAGAACCCAAATCATTGGTTCTTATCCAAGCTAAGGTGAGGCAGAATATGCCTGGTCTTCTGCCCTCTGACCACAGTAATATGTAAATCAATGATTGTTACCTTGCAAATGCTAAATCTGTGATTGTTATCTGTTGCAAAGATCCAGGAGTTTACAAATGCCATGTGATTTGTGCTTGTTCCCCCTGCACCCAATATTGTATAAAAGGCTTAAACTGTGCTCAGTAAAATGAGAACTGCTGTCCAGAGCTCCGCGCTGTGTCAGTGTCTTTCTTTCTTTTCTCAGAGGCAGCAAGGCAGAGTTTCTCCCAAGTGCTTCTTGTCTCCTTTTTCACTGGGGTGAAGTTCAGCAAGTCACTCATTCATGCTGCGGGCTGCAGCCAGGGTCCCTGACTATTCCTTTCCCGAGGGCAGTCAAAAGTAAAACCAGGGACTGAAGCAGTAGTACAGCAGCTAGGACAAGTCCCTCTCACATAACCAATCCAGGTTTAATCCCCATAATTCCACCTGGTCCTGGAACTTCACCAAGAATGATCCCTGTGTGCAGAGCCAGGAGTAAACCCTGAGCAGTACTTGGCTAGGTGTGGTCCAAAAAAACAAAGCAAAAGACATCAACCATATATTTATTTTGGTAACATTAGATTACACATTTTTCCAGTTTTCAATATAGTATCATCAAGAATCTATCTAGGCTATGCTCTGAGATTCAATTTATATTCAATATATGCATGCAAGGAGAGCTATAAATCTCTATATGGATGTAGAAATAGGAGAGAAGAAACCAATTATCTCCAACATGCACACAGTGTGCACATCATACTACGAAATGAGATCACAGCTAGTTCATATACAATCTACTGCTAAAAATCTGCAAGGTCATATTTGTTCTTCAGATCAGTTATGTAAAACAAAACACTTTATCCCTATATCCTATCTTTACATTCTGCCCAGCAGGGAAAGCTTTTCACCTACAGGGACTTTTTTTTATTGTGTAATTGTTGATTTTTTCTTTCCATCTGAACACTCTGAAACCCAACTGCTAGGAACTCATTAAGTTAGCATACAATTTCCCTACTTTACATAAGTAGGGTTTGCACCTTTTGTCATCAGGAAGAAGTTACAGAAGACAGCTCTTCTTTCACGTATCTCTTAAAGATTAAAGGGAGTGAAACTCTAGGGTAGAAATGTTGCAGTAAGATGGGCAGGAGGGCAAGAAAATGAGCTTTTATGAAGTAATAAAATTAAGAAAACGTTTCCCTGCCCTGAAGTAGCCCAAAGGCATGAACCACACTTACTTTCTGAAATGCAAATCCTAAGCACTATGAAAAGGCAGGAACTGGGACATCAGCCAGATGCAGAAATTGGGCAACCACAAAGAGAAGAGGAGAAACTAGAGGAAAAAATAGAGTTATAAGAAAGGAAAAGACCATCAATAGTACAAGGCTTTCCCTGTGACAATGACTTGGTTAATTTACATATATGAAGAAAAATTCAGGCCAAGATAATTTGAAGAAATTATAAACAAAACTCCCCAAAAATCTAAATCCATCCTTGGCTTAGATCCCTCTGGAGAGTCCATTTTCTTTCTTGAACATATATTCCTCCCTTCTTTTTTTTTTCTCCTCTCTCTCTCTCTCTCTCTCTCTCTCTCTCTGCATCTCTTTCTCAGTCTCTCTGTCTCTCTCTCAGTCTCTCTCCTATCTCTCTCTCACACAATATTTACTTCAATAAAAAATTATTCGACTTAACGAGATGGAATGGAAAAGTCATAAAAACTTAAACACTGGAATATTGCAGTTGCTTTGCAGATCAAATAAAGCATCATAAATTTAATCATCTCTTAACATTGCTATTTCAGCTAGTGTTTTTCTCTTGTTTCTTTATTAAAGCTAGTTATAAGAATATTTAAGTGTATACTTTTTGACTGAATGCATACAACATCCAGTGGAAACTAGTTTCCATCTTGAAATATAACAATTCAAGAAGGTGAATGTTTATAGTTTCCAATGACTTGATTTTTAGTTTTTCTAACAGAATATATTTTACATTACCACAGCTTCAGTATTATAATGAATTGAGCTAATAAAAATGAATTGATCTAATAAAAGTTTTGAAAGTTTAATATGGAAACATGCATGCATTAAAAACTATTACTAAAATAATAAATTAAGGTGATAGTGATATCCAAATTGACTATGGTTATCATTTCCGAATTTGTACATATAAAATCAATTTATTTACACATTGAGTCAATAAAATATGTCAACTATATGGAAATATTAAAAAGGGTATCACTGTCACTGTATCACTGTCTTCCCGTTCATCTTCGATTTGCTTGAGCGGGCACCAGTAACATCTCCATATGACCTGTCTCTGCTGGGGTGGCGGGCCAGGGCTAGAACCTGCCATCCTTAAAAAAGGGTAAAAGTAGAATAAAAGCCAGGAATGATTACTTCAAATGAAGCATTAATATATTACAATGATGTATATAATAGAATGTATACACAAATAAATTACTTTGAAAATAATAAAATAAATATTAAAGAATTTAAAAGTGTAATCATGCAATGTTTGTGTGTTAGGCCAGTACAGTCTGGCTAGTAGTGCACCCTAATAAACATCTCCACAAAACTTCCATTTCCTTCACTTTTACTTGTCTCTGTCTGTGCCAGCTGAGGTCAGTGATCTATCAGATACATTCATAATTTGTCTTCCAAAATCTCCTGAATTTCTTAGAGAAATTTAAATGAACTTATGAACAGATGGTTTAACAAAACAAGGATGAGACAAATTATAGTTTATAAATGAAATATATTACTGAGAATTTAGTGCTATGGTGAAGACTTGAACTTCCTATGCCATTACAAATAGTCACACGATCAGAAAGTCTCAGCTCAGAGATAAGCAGGCATTGTCCTTTATCATTTATGTTTGTAACATAAGGCAATCCCATACCATCTGCATGCAGTGTTACTTCATGAGTAAATAACTGTATTCAAATCATTTATATATTACATTTTACAAATGTGATAGGAAAATGCATTCTTTTACATTCATGGGTAAGAGTTGGAACAGATGGTAAAAGACTCAGTTTAAACTAATATGGGCATTAAAATAACTGATATTGCATGCATTCCTTGCTATAACAGAAGTTTTAGTTCACTATAAAATGGGCTGTGACTTTCTGGAATATATTAAACAAAATGTTTCTTTTGTGGTACTTATATATGAGGAAGTTTATTGTTAGAAATTACTCCTACAAAATTTTCCACCTAAAAGATATGTAGTAATTCATTTGACAAATATTTATTGAACACTGTTACTTTGAGCAGTTCTTGACTAATTTTTAGAGATGAACCCTGCTTTCAAAATAGCACAATGAGCTTGGGAGAGAAAGGAAACAAAACTCAAAAACATGTGGAATTTTAAAATTTCCTGTTTTTGCAATGATGGAGTCTGTGGTATTATAATCACGGAAGCTAGACCTGCAATTCTTATAGTAGCAACAAGAAATTCAATGCACTTTGGGTGGGGAATAGTCAAATACTTGTCCATTTTTGTAGGGCAAGAAAAAAATAAAATCAATTTATCTGCATTTATTTACTACATATATAAATGTGTATATATATTTAAATACATGAATATTTCTCAAAGTACCCGAATATAAGATAAATAAATCATTTGAAAAATATGACAGTAAATAATCATTTGAAAATATATTTTTACATAGTGAAACAATGCATTAGATTTTCTTGGGGATTTTATCACATATAAAAATTGTCTTTTCATAGCTGAAAAGACAATTTTTGGTTATGTCTTTGAACAATTTTGTATTAGATAGACATTCTTTTGAATGTTTTGTGCTTCCTAGTTAGACCCAGAATTTTTTCTTGCCTCTAGGCCCTGCTTTTTCATCCTACTACTCTTCCCAAGGGCACTACATTTCTAATACCTTTTCAGCCTTTATTTTTGCAATCTCTCTTCATCTATCAGTACTTGACATACAGATCAATTTTCTCAGGCATATCTTCCAGAACCTATAAATTAGGTCAGAGTCACCCAAATACAATTTGTATTTAAAAATTTTAATTGTCCTTTTTAAAACATCCATCTTATTTGTTTAAACACCTTGATGAATATCTACCTTTCTTGGTTTACTTATTTATTTTTTCATTTATACCTAGAGACATTTGATAGCTAATCTTAAGATTACAAATGCGTGATAATTTATTTATCTAAACTAACTCACTTATTTAAATAAACATATTACAATATTTTTAATGTATTTCACTACTTATATTAAGTTCTTAAACAGTTCAGAAATATTACTTAAGAAAGTATCACCACCGAGTTAATGACATTTTAATTTATTCGACTTCTTCTCTGGGCATTTTTAAACTACACTTTATCATCTAATTTCTTCACAGGTGTTGCTATACTGAAAGACAGTAGAACTTGAAAAGTAGCTTTTGTTATTTTTCTTGATATTTCATGATGATTTCTAAGGGCAGTATATTGGGTGATTTCTTGAAGACTGTGCAGCAGTTTAACCACACATAATATCAAATAGGAAGCTAATCTAATGAAACTGTAATGTTAGAGTTAAATTGTTTACTTAAAACATTAAATAATCATTTTGAAGTATGTAAGGATGAAACACTAAGCAGTTGCAATAGAGAAAATTGCATCTGCACTTCATAAAGTGATTCTATACTGAAATGATTGAATATAAAATTCATGATCATTCAAAAATGTGCACCTGCTTCTATTTGGTTGCAACATCAGTCTTTTAAAAAACATCAATACTCTCAAGATACACCTTAGTCATCTGCACTACAATTTTACTCTGATAATTATACATACAAGTTTCTGTATATATTCTTAGATAAAATGTTTATGAAAATAAACTACTCAAGATATCATATTCAAAATTTATCCTCTAATTAACCATCCATGACAATATATCCAACTTTTTTCTAAATTACTCCTTCTTATTTGTTAATTTAATTTTCTACAAAGAGAACATATAGAAAAAAATAAAGTAAAATTGACATTTCCACAACAGATATTATTTTTCCTATATATAAATAAAATTATTGATTAAATGTTCATTTAATACTACTGACATTTTGTTTTTGGCAAATGAAATCATGAATTTTATGTAAGAATGAACCAACTATTCAAATATGACTAACAAGTATTTGCTTCTTAAATTTCATTATGCAAATTTCATTTAAAGAGCAATTAAAACAAGAAAAGAGTATAACATTACTCCCAATTGGAAATAAGTAAATGGTCATTATTTCCTAATGATATATGTAATATCAATATCAATGTTTCTATAAAATTATATAATCAATGAAAAACAGAATAAAGTGAAAAGCTGAAATATTATTTTATTATAACATTTATATAACAACATATTTCTGAATATAAATAATAAAGAGAAAATAAATTTCATTTTAGTCATAATCTGATGCCTTGATAGCAAAACCAAGAGTCTAGAAACAAAATTTACAAATCAAGTAGAAGTGTATATCCCATACTGTCCCTTCTTACCACTCCTCAAAATTTACCACAAATACTAACCCAGCAGAAGAACTGATCACAGTCAGCCCGTGTGGCCACAAGTGGCGGTAAGTGGCCACACAGTTCATCAATAAATGCTGGAGATCCGAGGTGACTACAAGAGCATGCCTCCCGCATGGCAGAGCCACCGTGTCATATTTGATTTGCCAAATACCAGTAACAATTATATACCTCATTCCCATGACCTGATGGAATGGTTTGAGGCTCTTTATGTTCCTGGAGCAAGCAGATGCCCTTGGGCTCTACTAGCATGAGACAGGACGTATGGAGATGTTACTGGTGCCTGCTTGAGCAAATCGATGATGAACGGAAGACAGTGATACAGTGATACTAATTTGAAAATGCATATGCGTTTCCATGTTTTTTTTCAGCATTATTTATGATTATCAAGAAGGGAAAACAAAATAAATGCATACTAACTGACCAGCAAATAAAAACAATACTGCTTATATTCTCCATAAAATACAATTTATCTACAAAAATATTGGAATTCTGCTATTTGAACAATTATGAATTGGCTTATAGGGTATTGAGCTAAGAGAAACAAGGCATACGGAGAATGATAAACACCATATGATTATATATATGATATATAGAGAAAATGCACAGATGAACTAAATACAACAATAAACAAACTGTAGATCTGTAAGAAAAAAATTGGAGTTTACAAAAGGGAAAGAACTAGGCTGAGGCCCTGGCAACAAAACTCAAGCAAATGTGGAAACATTTATTTTTAGAGATGCACACCTGAAATCCATATAATGTTATAAAACTGTCATACTATAACAAATATATAAAAGAAAAATGTTTTATATTAATAATATTTTACTGGTTCAACTAACAACTCTTAGATCTGAAAACAAAATAATCATTAACTCCAACTCGCAGGTGACAAACTGGTACATAGTTTGCCATAAATTAATTAGCTGGTAATTTAGGCTCAAGGATTAATTTTTGGTGTCCTTAGTAGCCCGTATTCTTGCTATAAAGAATACTTTATTTCCACAAATACTATTTTCCAAACATATCCATGAAATTCCTACTTATGTTTATTTATAAACTTCCCTTTCAAGTTGTATCATGTCACCAATCTCAAGCTACGTAAACAAATTTGCCAAATTTGAAAAAGAATCCTACCTGTAGGTTATTCTGGTAGATATGAAACCCAGGCTGTAGTGAGGAAATGCTCTTTGCAGGAAAGGAAACCCATCCTCAATAGTACCCCTTTTTGAGGGTCACCGAAATCCCTCACAGAAAACCGCTAAAATTCCAGGCTTCCTTTTTCCCAATAAATATTACCAGCCTTCCTTCCCCATCTCTCTGTCTGCACCACGTCTACTTCTCATCATGAATAAAAATCGGGTGTTCATATACTATTGTTCTCCCTTCCCAATCCTGTGATTTTATTGTAATATAAAGATCATTTCACTTGATCACTTATCACTTGATCACTTGATCACTTGACATACCGTTATTCATCAATTTGCTCCGGCAAGTGCCAGTAACATTTCAATTTGATCTTATCACGAGCCAGTGTAGACCAATGGCATCTGCTTGCTTCAGGAATATGAAGAGACTCAAACCTCAAGTCACCTAATTCAAAAAGACCTTACTTAGAGAAAGGAAGAGGAAGGAAAAGGGTTGCAGTGAATCTCCTAAATTATGAGAGGGGTTTCCAGAGGAAGAATTTCAGAGAACGACACAAGTTCTTTCCCATTCTGCACCTTTTAAGCACATGGGGCTTGTGTGAGCTTTCCTCTGTTACCTTCCAATAATTTCAGCCATTGAAAGAGGGGAGGAAAAGATGAAGTTTGTCATGTCTGTTTGGGCAGTCCATGCAGTTTATTGGGCCTGTCCTAGGACACTCTCCTGACGTTGCATGCCTATGGTTCCCCTGTTTCGGTCATGTTCCTAAACTTGACCTACCTGTTCCCTTTTGTTCAGATCATTAAGAAACCAAGAAAGTATGTTTGGAAACATCTTGAAATTTTACATCTTAAAATTTCTACATCTTGAAATTCTGAACACATAAATAATTCCTCCTTTCTTTTCCTAATATTGAATATATCTAAATTGCCTCAATTAGTGTTATTAAACACCCTCACTAATTTTGTTTCCTATTAACATACCAAGCAAATTTAATTGTATATCTCAAAAAATATTTTTAAGTTTACAAAAAGAGACTTAAGAGGGAAAAAGCTTTGTTCTTACCCATGGTGTCTGATTCTCAGCATCTAAACCCTCTGAATTTCCAAAGTGACAAAATTCACACAGGTATCTTTGATTGCGCTAATGAGGTGACTTTTGAATTGTTTAAATTGTGTAAAAATGGTGAAGGGGGCTGGAGGAGAGTATGTACTGCTGCCAGTAGAGCTCAGCAAGTGATTTGAGGGATGAAATTATTAGTGGCACAACCCGACTTCTGAGGGGAGAAGGACTTGAGGTTAAATGAATAGCCAGTAGTCAATTAGTCAGTCACATTCACATAACGCAGACTTTATTATATACACATGTAAAGGAAGGAAATACAGAGTTCAGAGAGCTTCTAGGTTTGTGGGAAGCATATCACATGGCCGCCTATATACATACATACAATATATATATATATACATATATATGTATATAGCCTATATATACATATATATATTCACATATATATATCACATGGCCGCCTGTTGGAGGACATGTTTAGCTAATCTGGGAGTTTTGTTGTTTTGCTCATTCCCAGCTTAATCTTATTTAAGCCAATGTTCATTCTAATGAGATCTCCTCTTCTATGTAAACACTTCTAGAGGGTGTGGCAGTTACAGAAGTCACCTTGATTGAATAACTTCTGACTTATACATCTACTAAGACTTCTATGTTTTCTAGATTGGGCACAGCTCCTCTTTATACCCACTGCACCCAACGTGGGACAGTTAGAATTTACCAGGAGACTACCACCCTGGCTACGCTGAGACTAAAGGAAGACTATAGGAAGGATCATACTAGTTTGCTCTAAGCAGGCGAGTATGACCCCTTTCAGTACATGAGAACAAGATACTCAGAATCACCCTGGTGCAGATAATAATAAGGACCTTGTGGGTACCATCTAGATTACATGAAGCTCATGAAGTTAAGGTGTATTACTTTATATCAGCCCCCTCTCTCTCCAGTGTTTTACATAAGAGATAATCTCGGATTAGTCCTTGGTGTAACCTTTGTTTATACCTGCAATAGGGTGTGGCACTACACTCTGTTTAGGGTTCTTTGTTGGCATGACAACCTCCCAATTGGATTACTTTGGTGTATATAAGGGGCTGACTTGAGACCCCTTCACCTTTTGCCTTTTGGTTCCTCAGCCTTCAGCTTTTGGCTCCTGTGGCTTTTTGGCTTTTGGCTTTGGTCTTTTGCTCTTTGGCCTTTCGCTCCTTCTGGGTAGGACTCAGCTCGGGTGACATCCTCTCTCTTTGGTGGGAGACTTAGGCTCTTGTATGGTCTAAGTTCGGACCAGAGCTAGAGTTTGTTCATTACTATTGGATTGCTGTGGAAGAGCTTTTTGTACTATTAAAAGACATTTTTTGGAACTGCACCGACTGCGTGAGTTTTCATCTTTCTCCCGGCGTCCCTCAGAGGTAGAAGACAACCTCTGTCCTGACACTGTCGGGACCCTGGCGACGCTTCCCGACAGCCGCCCACCTACAAGTTGGTTAGGCATCTTCGCCAAGATCCTGAACAAATAGTTTGAGGCTCTTTGTATTCCTGGAGCAAG
>JAJIBD010031259.1:0-35901 GCA_021461705.1 Cryptotis parvus
GCTGTAATATAGCTTTGGCCACCTTCAAATTTTTCTTTAATGATATTCTATATTTTCTAACCGGTAACTCACTTAATTGCACATGCTTAGCACTATACAAAATACTTCTATTTTTTCAATATGAAGAAAAGAGAAACTGGCTCCTCATTAGAGAATTGCTTTTTTAGTTTTCATTACAACTAGTTCATGAAAATAAATTCAAGAAAAAGTATACAGAAAATCACAAAATATTATAAATAGGCCCGAAGTTGACAAATCTTAGGACTGGACTGACCATTCTGAACAGGTAGGCACCCAAATGAATTTTCATGAGTTTTTTTTTTTATTTTTAGCTCACACCCAGTGATGCTAAGGAGTTACTACTGGCTGTTGCTTTCTGGAATTACACACAGCGGTGCTCAAGGGACCAATGGATGCTGGGAGTGAATCCGGGTCAACGCCTGCAAGGTGCGTACGCTACACCCACCCTAGTATCACTCACCAGCCCCTCATAGCCAGACCCTGTATTGCCTGTATTGATATCATTGAGGTTGAAATGTTTTTATGATAGTCAATTATAAAATTATGATAATTTCCATAGGTATTAAGTGAATTGTAAGCAATTTATGTTCTCTGCTCCCATATTCTTGAACATGAAATAATTTCAAAGCGTACACCTTGTTTGGCAAAAATGAAGTTAGCAACGCTGATGGTGAGTTAACATTTGAAAAAGAATTCTTGAACTTGTTCTAATATACTACTTCAGAGACAGCAATAAGAAAATTATCTATTTACACACATATTATTTATATATATATAAATATGTATACTACTTTTGTTTTTTGACTAGTTTGTTTGTTTCTAGAGAGAGAATGAAAAGAGATAGAATAAAAAATGAAATTTCCAACATGATTATGCTGAGATTAAATACTGTGATAAAAGCACATATATGATAAATATAGCGGACTGGAGATATCAGTGCAGTGGTTATTGTATGCTTTACAGCTTCCACAGAGCCAACCTAATCCTTGCACCCCTCATGCATTCCTTTGAGCCAATCAGGGAGAGATTCCTGAGTGCATGGCAGGGAGTAATCTGTGAGCACAGCTGGGTGAGCCCAAAAGTTGCATTATTTGAAATTCTCCTGAAGAAGAAAAATAAAAGTAATACAACATTCATGTAGGGGTAGAGTTCTTAAATTAAAAATAACCTGATAAAGATCAAAGACTAAATGATAGCATGGTTTTCTTTTTTTTGCTTCTTTCTTTTCTTTTTTTTGCTTTTCTTTTCTTTTCTTTTCACTTTTCTTCTCTTCTCTTCCGTTCTCTTCTCTTCTATTCTCTTCCTTTCTTTTATTTGGATTTGCTTCTTTTTTTTTTTTGCTTTTTTTTGTCACACCCAGCAATGCTCAGGGTTACTCCTGGCTGTGCCCTAGGAATGACTCCTGGTGGTGCTCAGGGATCATATGGGATGCTGAGGATAGAACCGGGTTGACTGCATGCAAGGCAAAACACTACCTACTGGATTATCGCTCTGGCCCCACATAGTTAATTTTCAACAATATAATGAAAATATATTCCTAGATGCTTATTAGGTTTAAGTAGACAGACGAATTTTTGGAATTTCTTTAGATGTGGTTTGAGAAAGAAAAAGTTTATAAATGAAGCTAAGAAATATACAAATTAGACAAGATGATGGAGCTTGTAGTATTAGGATTGTGTCATGGATTAAAGAAAGTGAATAGGACTATCCTTAAATGTTGGTAAAGCAAAGATAGAACTAAACTGTGTCAGTGAACTTACATATTAAGTTGTGAGGTGACTGCTATTTTAAATGTGGAAGTAAAATTGAAGGCAAAGTAAAGTTGGAGGATTCTGCGAGTAAGGTTGGAAATAGTGCCTAAACAAGATACAAAACCCCAAGAAGTTTACATAAAGAGTTCAAATGGCATAGAGAGAGAACCTGCAAGCTTTTTATCAAAAATTTGCTGAAAATTAAGGGAAGAATTTTGAGAAAATATAACTGATGATTAGAATATGAAAAATGATTTGCAGTACCATCGTAAGAAAGTTAGGCATGTGATATACTTTAAAGCCCATCCCCACTCCCAGGAAGAAATTATTAATTTTTTTTGGTGAATAACGGAGAAGGCAGAGTACAAGAAAAAAAATGCTCATACGACCAAATGATCGGAGGAAAAGAAGGTGTAGATTTGTGATGACGAGTGTAGTTTTCTTGATTTGGATGCAAAGAACGCAGTGCAACCTGCAGATGAGTTCAATTTGGCTAGGAGAGTGGAGAGGACCACCATGGTGTTCAGGAGAAGACTCTCTAGCAGCTGGCTGGATGCTGGGAGTTGAGTACACAGGACTGCAAACCTAACCTGGCACTCACTAGAGCCACATCAACGGGTGTTGGATGATTCTAGGTTACACCTTCTAAAAAGGACAAAAGATTTGAAACTTACAAACAATAATTTTCCAAAAGATATATTTCTAAATATATTTTCAAGTAATGTATAGATAAAAAATGTGACAGGTGACAGAGTCTCACTGTAATTGTGACTACTAACTAGTGGGTTATTTTAACTATTAGATTACTATTCACCGGTGGATTTCAGTCTTTTCTTCAAAAACATGATTAAAATGAGAAAGAAATATTTCACCAGGAGTGGAGTATAAGACCTGCAGGGAAGTTGTTGGGATCCAATGTGGTTTCTAATATGAGAGTCAAAGGACAGATTGGACCTGGACAGCTACACAACAGTAAAAGTAGGTTCTCAGCATGAGAGACAAAAGGCAAGGCTTCTTGAAAGTGAAAATCCCTGGCCTCCCCTGCTGTTCCAAGGGCAGCAGTATTTTACTGTCTCCTTTTAAAGTCTTCTTCCTTTATCTGAAATTGTGTTATAATAATTGTAGTTTCTAATGGAAAATGTAGCAACAAAAAATATCAACATGAATTGCTGTTACATAATTTATATTGGAGAAGAAAGGAAGGAAGGAAGGAAGGAAGGATGAAGGAAGGGGAGGGAGGGAGGGAGGAAAAAAGGGAGGGACGAAAGGAAAAAGAAGGAAGGAAAAAAAAAGGCAAGGAGGCAGGAAGCAGGAAAGCTGGAAGGAAGTCAGGCAGAAAGGAAGAAAGGAAGGAAGGGAGGAAGGAAGGGAGGAAGGGAGGAAGGAAGGAAAGAAGGATGGAAGGGAGGGAGGGAGGAAGGAAGGAAAAGGGAGGGACATAGGAAAGAAGAAAGGAAAGAAGGCAGGAAGGCAGGAAATCATGAAGGAAGGCAGGCAGGCATGAAGAAAGGAAGAAAGGAAGAAGGACGGAAGGAAGAAGGATGGAAGGAAGGAAGGAAGGAAGGAAGGAAGGAAGGAAGGAAGGAAGGAAGGAAGGAAGGAAGGAAGGAAGGAAGGAAGGATGGATGGATGAATGGATGGATGGATGGATGGATGGATGGATGGATGGAAGGATGGGAAGGAAAGAAGGAAGGATGGATGGATGAATGGATGGATGGATGGATGGAAGGAAAGAAGGAAGGATGGATGGATGGAAGGAAGGAAGGATGGAAAGACGGAAGGATGGAAAGAAGGAAGGAAGGAAGAAGGAAGGAATGAAGGATGGAAAGACGGAAGGATGGAAAGAAGGAAGGGAAGTTGGAGAAAAGGAGGAAGGGAGGAAGAGGATATGGGAAGCAAGGGGAAGGGAGGTGAGGGCAGGCAAAAGTTGTAGAGAGGAGGCGAGGGAGATGAAGGAACATAATTTGTTGAAATCCTTTCAATTTACTTGAGGAACCTAATAGTACAAGTGTTAACCTGTGTGTGCTGACACTGCTTCAATCCCTGACACCATATTTGGTCCCTTGAGCACCACCAAGAGTGATATCTAAGCAGGGAGCCAGAAGTAATCCTGAGTACAGCTAAAATGTCCTCCCATTTGTGGAGGACATTTTAGCTGTCTAACTACCATGCACAAAAATCAGATCAAAAATGGACTAAAGATCTCAATATCAGACTTGAATCCATAAAAGTACATTGAAGAAAATATAGGAAAAACCCTCCACGACATTGAAGCTAAAGGCATCTTCAAAGGTGAAACATCACTAACAAAGCAACTAGAAGAAAAGATAAACATATGGGACTACATGAAACTGAAAAGCTTCTGCACCTCAAAAGAAACAGTGACTAAGATACAAAAGCAGTCCACAGAATGGGAAAGAATATTCACCCAATACCCATCTGATAAGGGGTTAATATCCAGGATATATCAGGCACTGGTAGAACTTTTACAAGAAGAAAACAAACAACCCCATCAAAAAAATGGGGACAAGAAATGAACAGAAACTTCAGCAAGGGAAGAAATTCGAATGGCCAAAAAACATATGAAAAAATGCTCATCATCACTAATCATCAGAGAGATGCAAATCAAAACAACAATGAGATACCACTTTACACCACAGAGACTGGCACATATTCAAAGAGCAAGAACAACAAGTGCTGGCGTGGATGTGGGGAAAAGGGGACACTCATTCATTGTTGGTGGGAATGCCGGCTGATACAGCCTTTCTGGAAAACAATATGGACTTTCCTCCAAAGACTAGAAATTGAACTCCCATTTGACCCAGCCATACCACTCCTGGGAATCTACTCTGGGAAACCAAAAAATACGCGAGCGGAAACACCATCCCTACTTTTATGTTCATAGCAGCATTATTCACAATAGCCAGAATCTGGAAGCAACCAGAGTGCCCGAAAATCGATGACTGGATAAAGAAGCTTTGGTACATCTACACAATGGAATACTATGCAGCTGTTAGGAAAAATGAAGTTATAAAATTTGCCTATAAATGGATGGACATGGAGAAGATTATGTTGAGTGAAATTAGCCAGAAGAGAGAGAGACAGATACAGAATGACTGCATTTATTTGCATGGCATAAATATATATGTACATATTATGATACCAATATCCAAGGTCAAGTGAAACATATATCAGGAGGTCTTGTCAAAGGTGGAGATTATCACAAACGTGTGGGAGTCAGGAGTTTAGGTAAGACAGAAAAATGGAACAGGGGGCTAACAATAGTCGAGGGTACTAATGCCAACCTAGAACTGAGCATTAAATAGAGGCAAAAGGATACAAATGACAACCTTTTAATGTATGTTCTGTAATCCATAGACTGGAAGGGAAGGAAAAGAGAAAGAGAGAGAAAGGGAAAGAAATAAAGAACCTGCCATGGAGCAGGGCTGGGGAAGGGGAGGGAACCGGGGATGTTGGTGGTGGGAGATGGGCACTGGTGGAGGGACGGGTGCTGAAACACTGTATGACCAAAACCCAAACATGAACTTTTTAATTGTATATCTTTTTATTTGTATATCTCACGGTGGTATAATAAAATACTTAAAAAAAAAAAAGAGGGAAAGAGAGAGAAAGAGAGAGAAAGAGAAAAGAAAAGAGGAGAAAAAAAAAAAAAAATGTCCTCCCATGACCCTGAAATTTACTTGAATGTTGGAGTAGAGAAACTGTAGGAGTTTGAATTTTTTTTACTATAGTTCTGTCCACTGCTTCACTTAATATACTCTATGAGAGACAAAACAAATGAAGTAGGTAATGGTTTTGTTTTGTTTAAAAAAAATACATGGACTCTGGAGGGAATCATTTTTTTTTCTGTTTACCCCCTTAAACCGAATCTCTTTTCAGGGGTAGACCATTTCTGAATAGTTGTTCTATTTAAAATGGCTTGTAATAAATGAATTATGATGGAAAAAAAGACGGTGAATGAGAAAAGTGACATTATTATATTTACCTACCAGGTATATTTGTTCAATGGTAAAACTGGTTGTAAGTCTGAGAAATAATACTAATTTCATTCATTCTCAATTTTCCTTCTGTTTAGATATTTTTTCTTAACAAAACGGTCAAAAAAATATTTCATTAAACATCTTTGAATATTTGCTAGTGACACATTAGACTAACATTGTGAACCACTTATGTTTTTGTTCTTTTAAAAATTTTATAACACCATGAGATATACAATTACAAAGACGCTTATGTTTTGAATTTCAGTCATACAGTGTTCCAGCAAGCACCCATCCCTCCACCAGTGCCTATCTTCAACCACCAATGTCCCTGATTCCTCCCCTACCAAAGTCTACCTCTGTGGCAGACACTTTACCTCCTTCTCTCTCTCTCTTTCTCTCTTTTTCTCTCATTGTCTTACATGTTTCACTTGCCCTCACATAGACACACATTTTGACTTGCAATACATTCACTTAGAGTTATCATTTATATCCCTTTTGCCTATATTCTCTGCTCAGTTCTAAGCTGGCCTCATTTCCAACAATTATTAGCACACACTGTTCATTTCTCTGTCTTACCTAACCTCTGACTCCCACACACTTGTGGTAGATTGCCAACCTTCCTGATCCAGTGTTTTTGTCTGTCCTTTGGATATTGTGAACCACTTATGTTTTAAACAGGGACTATTCTATGACAAACTCCTAAAAAAGAATTTTATTCAAAAAAAGTAGAATAGCTCATGTAAATCGTCATGTAATTTAGTTACCTGAGAGAAAAAAATGCAAACAAATATGTAGTAAAAAATATATTTAAAATGGGGAGGTCTCCCAGGACATGCTGGAGCACATGGTCCGTCTCTAAAAAGGCAGGGTTCAGTTCTCACATGGCATATTTTTACCCACACCAACCTCCAGCTCCAGAAACAGTCCTGAGCAAAGAAGCTGGGGGTCAGCCCTGAGTACTGGCAACTGGCGCCCCCTTTCCAGAAAAACACTTCGGCAGGCAGCTTTTATTAGCAGTAGCCCTATTTTTTTGATAATTTTTTTTTTTTTTTTTTTTTTTTTTTTTTTCTTAGATCATTACCAAGACACATGAGCTCAAGTAAATGCAGTTCCCTTACAAAAATAGAAAACCTTACATAGTAATCTTAATTTCCTAAAACATAAACATTTCAGTCTCAAATTAATGATATATTTCTTTTAAATTTTTGTGCATATACTTGCTGTTTACATGTGTGCCCGCCTATTCTACATCTACAATAGTATTCTCCAAATTTTCTTCATCATTTTATAAAGACATGAATAATAGAATTCACAATAGATAAATTTTGGGAAATGTTGATGCAGAATACAGCTCAATGAAATTTTTTTGTAAAAAAATTGTCTGGTGTGAAGTACGCGATTATATTACTCAGAGCAAAATATACTGACAGATGCCTGAGAATGCTTCTTCAGCTTCTGTATTTTTTTTTTTCAGCACTACAGTTGGTTATGGTAGTCAAAATATTTCTAAACGCGAAAGGCAAAAATTAAAACTGGGTTGTAATTGTTTACTTTATGAATGGTAAACTGCTAGGCATTAAACCAACCTTGGTCAAGGGTTAACTTATATACTGTGGATCTACCCACCCTCGCTTTTCCCTCGACTAGCATATCAACACTCAAACCATAAAAACAACATTGTATTTCCTTCAAGAGAGAAGTAATATGCAGGATTCCCCCTATGTCCAATACAGCCTCTCACTCCTGTCAAAAATGACTTAGTGTTTCAGTTTATTTCACTATAATACACAGGCAAAAAGCATTTTTTGAAAACCCAGAGTTTAAAAAGAAACTAAAACATTTTATGACTTTGTAACACAGAACAGATTTTCTTCTCCCCTGGTGACGTTATGGTTTAAAAAGGATTTCTTATCAAACTTTCTCTACTGCAAAGAAAAAGAAATCTTCTCTTACCAGAGAGTGGAATAAAGCTTCAACCTTGCTATAACGTTTTCTGCAGCTCTTGTTTGAAAAGACAAAGATCCAAAGCGGCTTTGGTGCATACAACTGATCTGGCTTTGATCTCCAGTCCCCTGCACAAAAAACAGTATAATTGGCTCTCAAAAAGTGTTGTAAACATTCATCATGATGGCACTTGCATGTTGAATCTAGTCCACTGTTGCCCTAGTAGACTTTTCCAAATAGACCTATTATATTTATACATTACTTGTTCCTTGGTTTTTCTCTGATCAAAACTGAGAGACCAATGTCATTAAAGAAACTATGAACTGGTATCAGTTCTATCACTATATCTTGTTCTACAGAAAATATTTTTTCCAAAACTAAAAAGACAAACATTTTAAAGTGAAGTATTTGTAATGCTTAAGTTCAAAGAATAATTTTTTAGGATTACTTATTATTAGTTAGCAAGTATTTAAGTGTTATTTCATTCATAATTTATGAGTAAATTGCTTTATTTTTATATCTATAATCTACACAGAAACGGCAGCAATGAAATCTACTAACTGTCCTAGAGTCACAGAGATCAACCCAGCTGGATTTTTTGCCTCATTAAATATTCGATTGTTCTGCCCCAAACCCTTCAAGAGGTCTAGACACAATTACAGCCTTTTTAATTTTTATGGGAGCAATAGATGGGTCATGCAGCTGTTTCATCCTAATTTTCAACATCCAAGTTTTATGAGAGCATTAACCAAATATAACTTAGAAACAGCATACACACTGGTTTCTAGGAAAATATTAACATTAGATGAAAAATAAGTCTCAATGAAAAATAGTCTTAAGATGGTACATTTTATAATGATCTAAACAGCAATACATTGATTTTAACCGCACTACATGAGGATGAAATATTTTGCCTTTTCTTCACTATGTATGTAAATCTGAAATAACTGTTCTTTGAAGTGCCATAAAATAGCATGAAAAGATTTTTATCTGTAATTTATATAAGACAAGATAAATTTTTAGAGGCTTAAACAATATAACCAATAATGTATCACATCCACATTGTTAAAGGAAAATTGCCTACTATGGAGGCAGACTAGTGGAGTAGGGAAATGGGGCACATTGGTGGTATGTTTAGGGTATCTGTGGAGGATATTGCTCTAACAATGTATAACTACAGAGGAGCCCAAACATGAACATTTTTGTAATTGTATATCACACAGTGGTATCCACAAAGAAACTAAATATATATTTCACAATGTATCAATCTCTCTGAATACAGAGGAGACAAATATGTGGCTCATATTTATATACATATATCTCATATGTATACACACATCACATATATGTATATATGTATACATATACCATATATACAATATGTATGCGTATTACATGTGTAATATATATAGTGTATATAATTATATATACATATTATTTTAGCATCTTTCTGAATATGTATAGTTGTTTTTTTCATTTTAAGGAGTTATATATCTACACATGTCATATGTATAGATGTATATATACATATAGGTACCATGCATAGATGTATATATGCATAATGTATATATGTATATGTAAATGTATAATAATATACATATATCATACATATGACCATATATATCCATGTATACACATATGCATATACATAGATATACATATATCATTATATATGATATATACATATTTTATATATGTATATGATATATATATTATAGTATATAACTTATATACATATATAACATATCATATGTATATATTATATAAATATAACTATCTGCATAAATACACTTATGTCTTATACATTATGATATATGCATATATTATATATACATATATCATATTTGTAGATAATATGTACTTCATATATTACTTATATGCCTCTTCAATTAAACAATAGATATTCAAGAATGATGTCAAGAAACTATAAATACCAGCCATAAGTGCCATAGGAATTAGAAATTGCTATTACTACACACTTTCAAACAGAATCTGAAATAATTTTGGAAATATCCTTTAAATCACAGTCCATTTTAGTACTGATGATGAAAACAAATGCGCAAATAATGTTGAAATGTTCCAGGAGAAAAATAGCTATTTGAATAATTACTTACTTATTCAGAAAGTTTGTTCCAAGATATTAACATCGTCAAAGGAGTAAATAATGCATTTATTTTCTCAAAGCCAATGCACCATTACAATAATGATATTACTCTATGTTCACATTACATTTTTCTGTTAATAAAGCGTCTGTGAGTCTTTTAGAGATCACTTGTATCACGTGTCTTCCTGTTCATCAATTTGCTCAGAAGCAGGCACCAGTAACGTCTCCATTCATTGGGAATGAGATTCGATTGTGTTACTGTTTTTGGCATGTCGAATATACGGGTAGCTTGCCAGGCTATGCCTTGGCTCTGGATTCCCCAGGGGGCTGACTTATTTTTCTCATCAGATCATCAACCATACAGGGCCCCTTAGGCAGATGTTGGGTACAGACAAGCCTGTTCATCTGCCATCTGCTGATACATTCGGGCACCACAGCCACACCTGCAACACCTCGAGGGAGCAGGGGTCTTACTTAATGAACATAGTATTTTGTGCAGGCTTACAAAATGTCTACTACCAATAAGGAATAAAGAAATTGTATCCAGAGAAGTAACAACTCTTATTAGTTATACATTATTAATAAATTCTGAGAAATTACATCTTCTTTACTATCTATTATTTATAAAATAAGAATTAAAAATAACTATTAAGACATAGAACTTATTATGCAACTAACTCATTATTTCAGATATCTGGATATGGTAAACCATGTTAAAAAAAAGTGACTATATCATAGTCAGATAGAGTAGATATACTACATGTATTTATTTATTACGTAATGTGTATGTATTTCTATTTTTTTTTTTTTTTTTTCTGCCTCCTTTACCTCACCTGTATTAGGTAAGCACGGTTTTCTTACTGTGAGTAAACAAATAATAATATTAGAGCACATAATATATTATTTCCACTATAAATAACTTATATATAAACATATAAAACTGTTTTCAGCTAATTTTTTTCTCTACTAATCCAGAGAACAAATACTTTTATAGTCATTCATAAGAGAAATGGCATAAATAAAAACCAAAAATGGTAACACGATTGATGGAAAAATATTTTTTGACTCTTTGGGTCACACCTAATAGTGATTTTGGGGGTTTCTCCCCTTCTCTGCATTCAGGAATTACACCTGACATTGCTCAGGGGACCATGGGATGCTAAAAGACCGTCCCAGGTGGACTGCTTGCAAGGCCATTGCCCTCCCCACTGTACTATCAACCCTGCAACTGTGGAACTATTTCTGTGTGCTGAGTTGCCTCTCGGGAATGGAGTGTCCCTTCATCTAATGTTTGTCAATCCTGTTGAGAATGACTCAAGTGAACCAACAGCGTAATGACAGACAACAGGCAGGTCTAGAGCGATAGTTGCCAATGCTGTGAATGTCTCAGCTTCTTGAACAATAGAAATGTCCTGCTGGTTTTCCATTGGGAGGCACCTTGCATTGACACAGGTAGCGTGTGAAGTGCCAAGCCAGTGTATTGATGAGTACTGAAGGAGCAGATTCTTCTGGTGTTTGGGTCTGACTTTGTCTGGGCCTGGTGCTGTTCCATTCTTTACCTACAAAGAGTGACATGTTGGATTTCGAGGAGAACGTTGGGAATGACATATCCATCCTGTGGAATTTGGTATATGGGCAGGTGGACGTGGATGTCAAAGAGATCTGAGTAGAAGTCATGGATAATCTTCTCCATTGCAATTCTGGAGTAGCAGTTCAATCCATCAGCAGGGCGTCGGGCAGTCATCTTGATCTTAGAGCTGGCGAGAAAGGACAGCCCGGGTGTTGCACAATGGTGCCCAAGAGTTTTAATTGGTGGTCATTCTGGGGAGTTCTCTTCTTAAACTTTACACAGCCTTTTTTCTCCCTGTTGCATGAAGTAAATTTTGCATGAAGGAAGAGATGGTGGTCTGATCCCATTTACAATTTTGGACAACAGCAACATCGGTCGAGCAAAACCTTCAATTAGAAGATGATGTGGTCAATTTCATTGTGGATCTGTTCACCAGGAGATTTCCATGTCTAACATTTCAAAAGGATTCAGCACAATCAACCATATCCACATGATACAACCAAGCTCTTTGAGGGTTTGTAGGGGAGTCAAGATGCCACTCTGTCTGGTCATTATTTAAGAAAAAATAACTGATTCTGTTTAGACTGAATTAGTTATCGAAGCCCTAGCCAAACGAGTGACTAGGCCCAACCTATGATTGGAATATGACGCCTCATCAGAGTATGAGAGAAGAATCTGGAGTTCGACATCTGTCACTGTTCCAGAGTCAGCGACACTGTCTGCCGTTGCCAAGGCATCGTAATCAAATGGGCTGGACATGTAATGAGATTTGGAGAAGACCACTGGACTAGAGACGTTACCAACTGGATCACACAGGATGTCAAAGGCGACGTTGCTGCTTACACCTACAAGATGGTCCAGACTTCTTTAGTAGAACCCTGAATGAATGACCCGAGGAAGCTCTTCATATCCCTGAAACAAGCAGATGCCATTGGGCTACACTAATGTGATAGGGTCAAATGGAAATATTACTGAATTGCATGCTCGAGGAAATTGATGAACAGGATATCTAGTGATCTAGTGATGTACTAAGTTCCCTCAAATATCTTATATATTACACTGCATAGCGTATAAAATTTAAACTAATATATTGTAAAAGTGGAAAGAGTATAATTAAATATATTATGCATAAAATCAGAGTTACAAAGGAAAAGTAGGAAGGCTACTCAGGATGCAGCACTCAAAATTTTTAGCAGATTAAAATGTTCACTTGAAGTTGGCAAGAAATTAGAAGTATCACTATGTCATACTGATTTTTGATATATCAATTAGAAGTTTCCTTCCTCAGTAAAGTGCTTGTCCAAATATGCTACTTTCTTTTATATTATATTTTCAGATTTTTAGCTTGATAAATTTAAATCGATACATAAATGTGTCCGTAAATTACTTATGATAAGCCGAACTTTTAGTGAGTATAATAGACTTACCCGCCATACTTAAGCCTGTCTTAATATTAGACTTTAAAAACATTTTAACAAACATAAAGAGAAGATGTAAAACAAGATGATTACTATTAAACTTTAAAAAGTGGCAATCAAAGGGAAGTGTTTAAATGAAAAATGTATTGTATATAGATATTCAAAAGTAATACCATTTTGTTTTTTCCTTGTCCTTTTTAAAATGTATTCTAGCAACTTATCCCCATTCAATTTTTCTTTCTTCATTTTTGAATAGGGTGGATTGAACCACACACCCATATGTGCTCAAGGCTTAATCTACTCCTGATTTTATGATTAGGGATCACTGATAGTATTTGTTGCAGGTATTTTTGTGATGCCATGGATTGAACCCACTTATCAGCTGTGAGAAAGACAAGCATTTACCATGGCACTATCTCTCCAGCCATTTCCCTTCTTGCCTTATTCTCTTCCCTTTGTATTGACTTACAACTTTATCTTTATTAAATCCCCTTCCTATGTGGCAGACATATTGCGTGTGATTTAATACTGGATTTTCTTATATCTTTCATATCATTTTTAGTATTTTTTATCTTCTATTTTCCCAAGCAACATATTTTCTAACTTTGCATTCACTTGAAGTTATCGGCTAAGATCTGCATGCATCATTTAAAGAAATGCACACTTTAGAAGGTTAGCATATTGATAAGTTTCCTTTTCTATCAATTAATACAAATATATTAGCACTGATGATCTCTTTTAGTCACTTGTCTTCCGTTGTTCATTGATTTGCTCAGAACTTTGAGCACTTTGGTAATCTCCATATGTCTCTTTGCTGACCTAGTGGCCAAAGGGCACGGTTCACTCCAAGAGAATGAAGAGCCTCATCCATACCGTCGAGGTCACAGAGAATGAGGGTCTATAATTGTTACTGGTTTCCGGCATCAAACTGTACACCATGGGTAGCTTGACGGAGGCTCTGCTATTATGTGGTCGTATACTTTCAGTATGTAGGCTATCCTCTCACCATTTACTGGTGAACCACAGCTTGAGGAGATAAGCATTTCTCTTTGGTGAAGCTACCCAGGGATCTGTGGAGGTCCGTTTGTTGAGAATATTGCCCTCAGGTGCCAGGGGGTTCCTCTAGCTCTTTGCTGGAATCACTGGGGATGATGGGTCATGACTTGAACCCACCTAGAACTGTATACAGTGTATAAATGTGGAAAGATTCTAGGAAGGAACTAGTCACCTTTAAAGTACGTTATTGTCTAAGACACTTGGGCTGGAACAGCTGTGAATTTGGAGTGGTTTCTCTTTCACTCTTGCTGAGCTGTAATGGCTGGGATCCTAGAGCCATGCCCGCTAACATGGTGGTGGGAGAGTGGGAGGCTGGGAGCCCAAATCCCCACTCCAAGTCCGGTCAGTTTACCTCTTTGCCGCACCTCTTTGTAGCGAACGCTTGGAGCTATGTGGGTCTCAGCCACTGGCTGGCTCAAGCCATTTACTGCCCTCTGGAACTCCATGTGCTGCTTCCAAGTAGGGTGAGAGTACTTCTGTGGTTCTCCAGTGGAGTTCTTTTGAGTACGTTTCGAAAACTAGGTATTTAGAAACAGAAATATTCCAAGGGTAGATGTCAAAGTAAAGAAGAACTAAGTTTTAGTCTAAAAAATAGCCTAAGATGAGTAGACTGGGTGTCAGAGGAGGGTCCTTGGGACACTGGTGGAGATAATTGGACTCATGAAAGCCAGTTTACCTCAAAAAATCGTCAAAATATACAGTTACCACATTCATAAATATGTTGAAATCAATGATATGCGTCTACCTAAATAATAATATTGTAAGGTATAATAAAAAATCTACTATTTCTTCTTTATTTATTTGCAAATATAGTACTGATACCCCAGCACATATTGAATGCCTTTGTATATATTTCTAATCTTGTATATATACACAGTTATATTTGTAGTACTTTTGTGGAATTATACATTTGTCAGGTGATAGTATCTTATCTGATTATTTATATATATACTTATCTATGTATCATATATAATAATTCAATGGGACTAATTATATTTGTTCACCTGTGCCAAGGAAGAATTTTTGTCTTGATAACTAATTTGTTTGATTTATTGGCTGTTCTATTTAATTTTACTCTAAAAGGAAGAACTCCTCTAGCAAGCTACACTAGGACCAAATAGGCACTAGCCAGTCCCTCAATCATCAGTATTTTATGAACTCCACTTATTGCATTCTCTGTGCCCTCTAACTGTCAGGTTGTGAAATTTTTAGTGCATAAGCTGATTTTTTCTATATTTTTACTTAAAGAGTTTGAGTCTTTATTATTGTTCTAGGATAGATGTAGCCTGATATTTGTTCCACATTCAGCCTGCAGTAAAATTTGGCCAGGTTATTTAAATCTGTTGTTTATATATTACTGTTCTTTAATTGTAAAAAAATAACTTGTTCCTAGCACCCTCTTTAAATAAGGGTTATATTTCATTACATACAATTACAGGGAATTACATTGGCGTGAGTCATAAAGGTCAAGAGTATTGTTAGTGCTGCCGTTTGGATCAATTTTAAATAATCATGCAACTTTACATCTTCGTAATAATGTAGCGGCCAGTTTTGAGAGGCAAAAGTATTTTACATTACATTAGAAATTTGTTCTTTTTCAAGCGGAGAATTATTGCACGGTGGGGAGGAAGCGTTGACCTTACATGCGACCAACCTGGGTTCGATACCCAGCATTCCATATGATCTAAACAATGCTAGGAGTAATTACCGAGTGAAAAGCCAGAGTAACCCTGAGCATCACCGGGTGCGACTCATAAAGCAATAACGAACAAAAGCAAGTAATGTGCCTTTTCCCAATCTTAGTTCTGGTTCTATCATTTATGGTTTTAGCTTTTATTTTCTTTTGTATTTTGCCTATGTTGTAGCTAGAGGGTGGTTCCTCTTCCATCTCATACCAACACCAAAAGAAGACATAACGGTATGCCCGGCGGTTAGACAACACCTTAATTGCTAGGAAGGCACCGCTCTGAAGAAATTATGCCCAGACTTCTGTTTATTGGACTCATTCCAGAATATTCTTGCCAATTAGAATTCCAGGAAGTATTGCTGTTTAATTAGGGGCAACACCTACCCCAAGCTCATTTGTCCCAGAAACTTATATCATAAAATTAATTAAGTTCTAATTAACTTTTTGTTTTCAAAGAATGGTGAGCCCTGACTAAAAAATGCATGACGAAATATGAGTGGAAAATTATGTGGCGAGAATAATTTCATTAGGATAATCAAGAAAAATACTCCGATCTTGTTTCAATTTTATTTAGAGTGAATAGCTTTGTTTTGGTAAGAAATATGGAAATTGGTGCTAATATATTTAGAGGCTATTCAGGGAAACTATGATGTGCCATACTTAAAAAGTTAGATGATAAATACATTTGGATACAAATGTAGTATGGACTACATTGGTATATAAGTTTTGAACATATGTTTATATATCAGACTTAAATGATAAGTACATTCATTGAAAACCTAAAAAATCTTGTACTAGTAAAGTAAGAATAAAGAAAATTCAATTTCATGAATATAATGTGAGAAACAAGGTGAATCAGAAATTCCAAAAAAGAAGAGAAAAAAGAATATATGGAAAGGAGTAAAATTGCTAGCTGTTGGAGAAGGATAGTACTTGGATTATTGGACTTGTTCGTATGTTGGCTTTTCCAGTTCAAATTTCTGAAATGTTACAGCCACCTGAACATTTCAAAGGGTAGTCATTATGAGTAACCTGTCATAACCACTCATTGCTTTTGGGTGGCCTTTTCACCCACCCCACCAAAATAAAAAGAGAGAGAGAGAGAAAAAATGAAGTTTCTGAAAGTTGAAAGTAAATATATTTAAAGGTATTACTAGAAACTTTCAGATCTCACCAAAAAAATTTCTAGCTAATTGATACACTAATGTTATGCCTGTTAATATTGTTTTTGTCTATTTAAGTCTCTTCACAATTTATCATATATATGTATGCATATATATATATATATATATATATATATATATAAATGAATCTTAATAATGCAAAGGGAACTGGTGTGTCCAGGGTGCAGTTCCCCCAACAATATCAGGAAATGACTTCCCTTCTACCTCTGAAGCCAGCAGAGGGCCATGGATGAAAACTCATAAGTACGGTACGTAGTTTCAAAAGTATACTATGAGTTATCAACAGTAAAGTAAGCTTCACCACTATAACTCAAGAAAATGGGATTGCCCCCAGAAGACCAAATGCACTTGGACCTGAGTTGGTGCCACCAAAGTGAATGGATATACCTCGAAGATAGTGCCTATATATACTTCCCAAGCAATATTTCTATAGGAGTGCATGCCAAGGGAGTGCATAAGCAGGAGATAAACAAATCAGCTTATTGGTGTAGTAGATGTGGGGTGGTGCCACACGCGTCCCAGATCTAAACAGTTGATTATGCCAGGGAATAGTCCCTTTTCCAAAGTATCCTTTGTGAATATGTACAAGATTATCTCTTTTGATATAATTTTATGTCAAACACTGGAGAGAGGATTATAGAAAAATACATCTTAATGGATCTATATACACCGAGAGAAAAAGGTCGTAAATTCATGGACATCCACGCAATCTAGATGGTACCCTCGAAGTTCCTTCATATTTCTGTTCTGCACCAGGGTAATTCGAGTGTCTTGTGCTCAGTTACTGAAAGGATCATGCTTGCCTGGATGGCAAGCGAGCAAATTAGTCTGAACCTATCATTTGGTCTAAAATGGTAGTCTCCATGTAGCCAGGGTGGTGGGTTTCCCTGGTGAGTTCTAACTGTACTTCCGCTGGGACCAGTGGGTATTAAGGAGGAATTGTACCCAATAGATAACACTTTTTGAAAATCTGGTAAAGATTATAACACTGTTTCACTTGATATCACGTTTTTGATCGATTTGCTCCAGTGAGCATCTAGGGAAAACTTCACATTTCAACCTATCATGTGCCAGGTAGATGGCATCTGCTTGCTTCTGGAATACAAAGAACCTCAAATCATTCGTCAGGGTCTTGTGGAAGAAGTTTGACCATCTTGTCGGTGGGTGGCCCCTCATACACTTGAAGAGAGTGAGCCCACGACCAGCAATCTATCTTTGTTACATATGCACCAAAATCACATAAAAAGAAGAAAAAATTGAGAAGTTCTACATGGAGCTGGGCGAGTTCATAAAAAAAAGATCACAAATTCTACAAGTTCCTACTCAATGAGTTTATTGTGAAGATGGGTCCGAATAATCGGCGAAGAATTCCACATCAGGACCCATGTCCTAAAATGGAACGAACAGGGGCGAGGAGCCCAGGTTCATCATGTCACCAAGACTATTCATGGAGCTCACGAGTTTCAGAAGACTGAATGAAATGTTGGACATGGAAATCTCCTGGTGGACAGTTCCACAATGAAATTGACCACATCATATTCAACCTACTGTTTTGCTTGACCGATGAAGCTGTTGTCTCAAAATTCCAAACAAGATCGGACCACGGTTTCCCTTAATGCAAAATTCTACTTCGCGCTTCGCGCAATGGGGAGAAAATGTTTAAAAAAGTTTAGGAAGAGAATTCTCAGAATGACCCACTAACTGGAGCTCATTGGCACCATTGCTGCAGCATGGGGAAGAAACCATCATTGACATCAATGAAGGATACAACCAACTGATTCAGCACCTCCATGATTATGCGAAGAATACCCAGAGAAAGACTCCAAGGATGCCTATCTTCAAAAACTCCCCGAGATCGATAGCCAAAGTGGCAAGGCATGGAAGCTCAGGTGACCAAATGCTAATGTCAAGCTTGCAAAGCAGTGCAGAGAAGTGATAAGGGAGACCTCAAAGAGAGAAGAGCAGAAATACTGGGAAGATGCAGCGAAGCTGGGAAGAAGCATTTGTAGCGTTTACTTGTCCTTTGCCAGCTATAAGACCAAGATATGGCCCTGCGGTCCTGATGGATCGATCCACCTCTTCCAGAAAGGCAATGGAGATTATCCAGGACTTCTACTCAGATCTCTTTGAAAACAACATCCACCTGCCCACATAATAAATTCCACAGGATGAATATGTCATTCCCAATATTCTCCTTCTGAAATCTGACGTACCATTTCATCGGCGAAGCAGCGAAAGAAAGCACCAGGCCCGGGCAAA
The DNA here is from genome assembly GCA_021461705.1 of Cryptotis parvus. Classification (NCBI taxonomy): domain Eukaryota; kingdom Metazoa; phylum Chordata; class Mammalia; order Eulipotyphla; family Soricidae; genus Cryptotis; species Cryptotis parvus. Next base: position 18,996 of record JAJIBD010031259.1, read on the forward strand.
GTCAGACCTGAACAACACCGTATATGGTCCCGAGCACTGCCAGGAGTGGTTCTGAGTCACAGCCAGGAGTAAGCCTGAGCATTGCCAGTGTGACAAAAAGCAAAAAAAAAAAAAAGAATTAGCTAGCCCGAGGGTTGGATACCTGGCATCCCATATGGTACCCGAGCTCTGCCAGGAGTGATTCCTGAGTGCAGAGCCAGGGGAGAAATCCTGAGCATTGCCGGGTGTGACCCCCAAAAAATGTGCCATCAGTACTCATCAATAGATTAGCTAGGCTCTCCACACTCTAACTCACCAGATCCGCAAGGTGCCCTCCCACTGGAAAACCAGTGGGACAGTTCTGCTGTTCAAGAAGGGAGACGTCCATGACATTGGCAACTATCACCTCATTGGCCTGTTGTCCATACATGCACAAGCTGTTCTCTAAAGTCATCCTGAACAGTGTTGTCAGGAGTATTAGATGAAGGGACAACCGTGTGAGCTAAACTGGCTTCTAAAAGGACTCAGAATCAGCAATATCCGTGGTAACCAAGCTCATGGTGAGGTTTGTAGAAGCACAAGATGCTGCTCTGTCTCATTGATTCCAAGCATAGCTCTCTCAAATTTCTGCTGGAGACTTAAAACAGTGTTTCTCATCCTGCTTTTCCCTGGGGCCCAGGTCTCTTAGGCATATTAATGCAAGGAGAATGGTGGAGTTCAGGAGCTGGAGATTCTTTGTCCTACCAGCTATTTCTTTGATGCTCTTGAGGGCGTTACATTCAGGTCAACATTACTATGTAACTGCCACACCCACTAGTGTTTACAAAGAAGAGCAATCTCATTGATGAACCCCAGTTTAAGGAGATGGCAATATTAAATTGTAAGTAGATTATACAGCAAAGATTCCAAGCTAACTATGACCTTTATCCAACTTGTAGTGGTGCCTTTTAATTCATAGCTGACTTATTTTATTGTATTGTTTTAAATGACATATTTAGTCCCAAGTAGTTTGGATTTAAGATTATTTGATCAATCACCTTACAAATATGCAAATGCTTTTTTTTTCCTTCAGTCTTTTGCTTTGGGGGAGAGAGGGGGATATCCGTGTTTATGAGTAAAAGGAGATTCTTCCATATTCTAGAATCAAATAATCCCTCATATAAGCAGATCTTCCTTTAAAGTTATGCTCCAACTACTGGACACATTTCCTCTATCCAACAGCCCACTGACCATACTTTGCCATCAATTGAATCCTCTTTGTGTGGGAGAATTCATATTTCGGAGGAAAGTTTTTCTGCTCTGAATGAGATTGATTGGTTCAGTTCCCTATTAGTGAATATGTCTCTTTGTTAAATAACAAAGGTTTATTGCTTTCACTAACATTTTTTGGATAAAGAAGGCAACTTTATAGATCTTATAACTTTTTGAGATTACAAAAATAAGAAATAATCCCTCACTGAAAGATTTTCTCTTGGAAAAGTGGGTTATCAATTTTCTTTTAAAGTATTTGGTTTTGCAATATAATCTCTCTCTCTCTCTCTCTCTCTCTCTCTCTTTTTGCTTTTAGGTCATACCAGGCATTGCTCACTCCTGGCTCTGCACTCAGGAGTACTCCTGAGTGGTGCTCAAGAACCATATGGGATACTTTGGGGATCAAGCCATGGGTCCAGCTGCATGCAAGGCAAATGCCCTACCCTACTGGACTTTGCCCAGCTCCATAATCTCAAAGACTTAAAGTGTTCCCCCAAAGAGAGTAGAATAATATTTTGAATTTTGTTTTGGATACGTAAGCTCTAGTTAGCTTTTTCTGGTCCCAACAAAAATGTCTAAGGAAGTATTAATTTAATTTTATAATTATGGGATGGTGGTGGCAGAAAAGGGTTCTGTGAGGTCAAGAACTGAATTTCAAAGGTGTTAATCTAAAACATTATAAAATTTTATATATTCTTGACTCTTCTATTATGGCTTATCAGGACCTTACATAAGCATCCATAACATGTATGGTATAATAGCACAATAGTTCTTTTTGTTCTTGTTTGGTTTGAGGACACACTATCTGTAGCCTCAGGACTCACCCTGGCTCTCTGTTTAGGGAAAATTATTGACAAGTGCACAGAGGAGTAATAGGAGAGTTACCAGGGTTGAACTCTGGAACCATCAAATGAAAGGTGACCACCCTTATATCTCCTGAAGCCCTAAAATTTCACCATTGTATTCAAAATATTTTTAGAATTCCACATTCCTAATTTAACTGCAGAAAGAATGAATTAAAATCTCAAATTAGGAAAAAAAAAACTGTCTAGAAATCCCTACTTTGATAAAGCTTCATTGATTTGACAGTATAGTAGCGTGTATTTTGGCACTCCCCATATAGCCATGTGATATATGTGTCATATATAAAGATGGGTTTTCTTAGTAGTTGAATTACAGGTTTAACTCATAAATATCTTGCCTATCATTTTTTTAAATACCACTGGCTCAAACACATATGTAAAGTCTATAACGTGCCTATTTTCTTGGTATACTCACTAAAGGCAGTTTTAGTCGAATTCCATACAAAGAAGCTATCACTATCACTATCTTCCGTTAATCATCTATTTGCTAGAGCGGGCACCAGTAATATCTCCATATGTCCTGTCTCATGCTAGTAGAACCCAAGGCATCCACCTGCTCCAGGAACATAAAGAGCCTCAAACCATTATATTAGGTCACGGGAATGACCTAATATAAATATTACTGGTATTTGGCATATCAAATACTACACGAGCAGCTTGCCAGGCTTGCCGTGCGGGTGGCATACTGTTGTAGTCACCTCTAAATAAAGCATTTATTGATGAACCGCGGCCGCTAGCGGCCGCGCGAGCCGGGCTGTGATAGTCTGGTCTGCTGGGTGGAGTTGTGGCGAGAGGGAAGTCGGATGTGGAAAATGGCGGGCCCCATGGAGTAGGGGAGGTGGTCTGGCTTGTTGTGAGGCTCTGCTGGGGTGGCAGGCCAGGGCTAGAACCCGCCATGCCTCCCGGGCACCTCACGAGCAGCTGGGCACAGGGAGGCAAGTAGCAGCTCTGCCCCATGTCTGAGAGTCTCTGGTTCAGCATACCTGGGCAGATTGAAACAAAAAAAAGCTATTTTTTAATTTTAAAACTGTTACTGGATGAATTTTTCCAAGCAACAATAGATAAGTAATAGATTTTAAGATATAAATGTATGTATTCTATTTATGTTATCAAATTATGTGATTAAATTTATAAATTTTATTTTTACTTTTATTATTTTTTGGGGGGATACACACTCAAATGCTCAGAGGTTTACTCCTGGCTCTTCACTTAGGGTACTACTGGTGGAGCTCAGGGGATGCTGACGGGATGGGATGCTGGGGATCGAAACCAAGTCAGCTGCATGCAAAGAAAGGCCCTAACTGCTGTACTATCACTCTATTTAAATTTCTAAATTTTAGAAATAATGGTTTTATATTCATTAATAAAATAGTCTGATTATTGTCAATGTTTATTTAAAGTTCAAACCATAGTATAGTACTGTGGAAGATAGCATTGCTTTGACTTTCATTATTATATAGCCCTTATCGTAATTTAAAAGCATCCAAATCATGGACAGTATAGAAAGTTAGTGGAGTTGAGTGATTCAAGAGTTTGAAAGTCAACTTAATTCTTCCTACACCATCTCTTAGTTCCACTCTGAAATTACATCTTTTGCAGTCTCCTGAGCATGTAAACATATGAATGAATGACGATCACAAAAGGAATGTATGTTAAACCAGGATGGATAGAAATTAATCTCATTATAAGAATTCAGAAAATACTTTTTACTGTGTGAGGAGAGGACTTGTTTGGGGAAAGCATTAGGAAAACTTCCTGACATCAATATAGTCAGCACTTTGTGGGGATACTACCGTTGCTTTATGTGTGTACAGACCATAGTAAAAAAGGTCCTGGAACACTCAAATTTTGCATTTTGTTGAACATAGATTATATCTCAAAATAATAGAAAGATATTCATAACCCAGAAATGTATATAACTTTTTAAAGCTAACATAGGGTACTATTTAGTGAAGTCACGAAGTTCTAGGTACAAATAATAAATGATGAAAGGCCAAATGGGAGTGCAGAACTTTCCAGATGCATGGGGCTTACAACATAGTCAATAATTAATAGGAATAGTAAGTGGGTAAGAAGAATATGAGGAGAATATTGTGGAAGGTAGAGTGGGCCTCAGAAGGACTAATGTGCTGCTTATGAATGAAGGCTTTACTCTGTATGAGGAGATCTTAGATGAATTTAGCCTACTCTGCTAGATGGATACTAGAGAGGAACTGAAGTACAAAGCTCCTCTGGCTGATTGCTTTGGCGCATTTTCCGGTTTTGCTTTATTCACAATGGTATGCTACCCACGCGGCAGAGCCTGGCAAGCTACCCGTGTCGTATTTGATATGCCGAATAACAGTAACAATTATAGATCTCATTCCCATGACCTGATGGAATGGTTTGAGGCTCTTTATGTTCCTGGAGCAAGCCTTAGGTGCCCATGGGCTCTACTTGCATGAGACGGACATATGGCGGTATTACTGGTGCCCGTTTAAGAAAATCAATGATGAGAACAGGAAGACAGTGAAGACAGGGATTTCTTTAATTTAAATTCAAAATACCATAATCATTCAAACAATAGAAAGTATATTTCAATTATCCAGCAGATGACACAACAGACCTAAGATAAAAGAATATGCTTGATGTGAAGCTGTAATCAGGTATATTATTTTCTGGCTTCTAAACTATTGGTACTACCATAATGCAAAGCACCTTTTTAAATCAGTTTTAATGAGAAGACCAGTAAAAGCCAAAATATAATAAAATAACTTCACTGTCTTTATTCGTACATACTTCAGCATCGTAATATCAACTATTTATAGCCATTGCCATACTTTCCGAAAAATTGTTTTCTGGGAGGGGTTTATTGTTTACATTTGTTTTTTTGAAAACACTTGCCATGCTCAGGAGTTATTCACTTACTTTCTATATCTCTTCTTGGACCGGGGAACGATATTGGGGTGCCAGGATACTAATCCAGATGAGACCAATATAAGGAAAATGATGCCCTACTCACTGTACTATTGCACAGCCCCAGAGAACAATACTTTTTATTTTTATTTTCAGTTTTAGGGTTTTTTGTTCACCTTCCGGCAGTAAAGTCACGACTTATGAAACACATAATTTGTGTCCCACTGTTTTCAAGGTTTACCCCAGCTGTATTTGAAGATCATGTGGGATGCTGGCAATCAAACCCAGCCCTGGCTGCATGTAGGGCCAGTAGATTCCATACTCACTGTTTGTCCACTCTGACTAAAACCAGTGTTTTTTATCTTTATTATTTAAATATTTCCAAGATAGAATCCCATTTTTGTTTATTTACCTTTTCTGAAGGGGCACATTTGACTGTGCAAACTTACTCCCACTAGCTCTGTGCTCCAAGAGGTTCACTCTTGGCAGGAGTGCTCGGGGGGATCATACCCAGTGTACTGAATAGGAATAGCATAAATGAAGTCAAGCTAACACCCCTGTCTTAATGACATCTCTAAAGCTAGGTCTTCAAAAATCATATAGATTAAAATGTTATTAAATGAAATAGAGCAACATTAAAATTAAAGAAAAAAAAACTCTAGCCAATAGTAAGAATGCAGACAATAACCATAGGTTTTAAATTAGTATTACTTTTAAAATGTGATCCAATGTTATTAAGCTTGCCAAAAGTATTATTTTCAGAAGCTGATGTAGGCAGGCAAACAGGGTGCCCGCCTAGGAATGAATCTGTGCCCCTAAGGATGTTCCAAGTCACCTTTTTGGAACCAGGAACCAGAAGACTTGATAAAACCGATTAACCAACCACAAAACCTGAGGAAGTCGGATACACCTTGACCTGGCCCTTAATCTGACTACATTCAAGGACAGAAGATCCAGGAACAGGGTCAAGAAAAGGAGGTTTTCAAGGAAGGGCACCCCAAAGTCTACTTTCCCTTGGCATCAGCCCCTAACAACCTAGGTTGGCGCCTCATAAGGAGTACCTTGGGAGAAATCTATAAAAACAGTTCTCACCAAGAGGATGGTGCGCCACATACTGCTGAGGCACACATGCTGTCTGGCGCATATGCTACTTTGAGCCCATGTGTTATTTGAGCCCATGTGGCCGAGCATGTGGTGCCCAAGCATGTGTGTCGCCGCACATCTCCCCCTCTTGAAGATCGTGTACTCTCTCTCTTACTCACTCTCTATATTTGGAATTGGCCGTGTTTCTCCATAGGCACCCTCTCTCTCTCTCTTACTTTCTCTCCCCCATTCCCTTTTCTAAAACCTACTTAATAAAGTCTGTAAAAAACTTCACTGCTCATCGACTCCTGAAACTTCCCTATTCTGAGAGGAAGTCAAAACCCTAAGAGGCAACCCTAGGTGAGCCTAGAGGCTGACTTACCCATCTGCAAAACAATTCACCGCTCCAGCCTGAGTGAGTCCATGGTTCCCTGAAATCTCGGGTGGTGGGGATCAGCTTAGAGATCAAAGTGGACATCAGGTGTGGCTTGGCGGCCACCTTGTGGGTGGGTGGGATTCAGGCCGCCATGCAGGGAGCCATGCGAAACCATCACTTGCGAAGCCTGCCCAGCGGAGTCCCGAGGCGGCAGAGGCGGCTGGGGAGAAAGCAACCATCTCTCCCCATCAGGCCTCCCATAAGCCACCCGTGGGGGCCCTGCATCAAAGCTACTTTGGTTCATTTTTGAACGAGTGCCCAGATATACATTTGAAAATATTTGAAAATACTTTGAAGGCAAAAGAAATAGTATTGGAGTTAATACTATCTCCACATAGCATTATGGAGATAGTATTAAATTTACCCAGCTCTCATGGTTTGTATTCTGGCCCTGCATATGGCCCCCTGAGCACAGTTAGAAGTGATCTTTTTATCAGTGTAAAAATAAAAAATTAAAAAAAAATACAAAAAAAGAAAAAGAAGTGATCTCTGAGAACAGAACCAGGGTAAGTACTAAGTATTAATGGATGGGTCTCCAAACTCAAGAAACAAACTAATATTGCTGAGCAATTACAACTGAAGCTTAAGCCCAACTCTATTTTAGAAAGTGTTTTTATTTTCCCAATCCACGGTCTACTATAGATTTACCATGGGAATTTTGTTACTTCGATTTCTTGAGTACTCCACACCAAATCTTTGACTATTTCTTGTTCCAGGAGAACTGAGCGGCTAGTCTTGGGACAACGCATTTCCCCATAAGGCCCAACACTTTCTCACCAAAAGCCCCTGAGGGGCGGACCCAGAACAAATGTTGTTGGTTCACTTATCCAAGCTAAGGTGTAGAATAATACTTCGGTCTTCCTGCTCCCTCTGACCACAGTAATATGTAAATCAATAATGATTGTTACCTTACAGAAAGATACTTTGATCTGTGATTGTTATCTGTTGCAAAAGATCCAGGAGTTTACAAATGCTGCGATTTGTGCCTTGTTCCCCCTGCACCCAATATTTGTATAAAGGCTTAAGCTGTGCTCAGTAAAAAAATGAAGAACTAACTGTCCAAACTCCGCGCTGTGTCAGTCATCTTTATTTCTTTTCTCAGAAGGCAGCAAAGGCAGAGTTTTCTCCCAAGTGCTTCTTGTCTCCTTTTTCACTGCAGGGTGAGAGTTCAAGCAAGTCACTCATTCATGCTGCGGGCAGCAGCCAGGGTCCCCAACTATTCCCTTTCCCGAGGGCAGTCCAAAAGCAAAACCAGGGGACTGAAGCAGTAGTACAGCAGCTAGGACAAGTCCCTCTCACATAACAATCCAGGTTTAAATCCCCCATAATTCCACCTGGTCACGGAACTTCCTCAAGAATGATCCATGTGCAGAGCCAGGAAGTAAACCCTGAGCAGTGCCCAGCTGGGTGTGGTCCAAAAAACAAAGCAAAAGACATCAACCATATATTTATTTTGGTAACATTAGATTACACTATTTTCCAGTTTTTCAATATAGTATCATCAAAGAATCTATCTAGGCTATGCTCTGATTCAATTTATATTCCACGTATATGCATGCAAGAGGAGAGCTATAAGTCTCTATGGATTGTGCTTAGAAATAGGAGAGAAGAAGCTCAATTATCTCCAACATGCACACAGTGTGCACATCATACTACGAGAAATGAGATCACAGCTAGTTCATATACAATCTACTAACTAAAAATCTGCAAGGTCATATTGTTCCTTCCAGATCCCCATGTGTAAAAAAACAAAAACACTTTATCCCTATATCCTATCTTTACATTCATGCCCAGCAGAAGAAGCTTTTCACCTACAGGGACTTTTTTTTATTATTGTAATTGTTGATTTTTCTTTCCATCTGAACACTCTGAAACCCAACTGCTGAGGAACTCATTAAGATTGGCATACAATTTTCTACTTTACATAAGTAGGGTTTTACTCTTGTCATCAGGAAGAGATTACAGAAGACAGCTCTTCTTTCACGTATCTCTTAAAGATTAAGGGAGTGAAGCCCTGTAGAGATTAGAAATGTTGCAGTAAGATGGGCAGGAGGGCGAGAAAATGAGCTTTATGAAGTAGTAAAGGTAAGAAAACGTTTCCCTGCCCTGAAGCCGCCCAAAGGCATGAACCACACTTACTTTTTCTGAAATGCAAATCTAAGCACTATGAAAGGCAGGAACTGGGACATCAGCCAGATGCAGAGAGTGGGCAACCACAAAGAGAGAAAGAAGGAAACTAGAGGAAAAACAAGAGTTATAAGAAAGGAAAAGACCATCAATAGTACAAGGCTTTCCCTGTGACAATGACTTGGTTAATTTACATATATGAAGAAAATTCAGGCCAAGATAATTTGAAGAAATTATAAACAAAACTCCCAAAATCTAAATCCATCCTTGGCTTAAGATCCACTCTGGAGAGTCCATTTTCTTTCTTGAACATATATTCCTCCCTTCTTTTTTTTTCTCTCCTCTCTCTCTGTCTCTCTCTCTCTCTCTCTCTGCATCTCTTTCTCAGTCTCTGTCTCTCTCTCAGTCTCTCTCCTATCTCTCTCTCACACACAATGTTTACTTCAATAAAAAATTATTGGAAGCTTAACGAGGGATGGAATGGAAAAGTCAAAGCTTAAACACTGGAATATTGCAATGAATTTACTTTGCAAAGATCAAATAAAGCATCATAAATTTAATCATCTCTTAACATTGCTATTTCAGCTAGTGTTTTTCTCTTGTTTCTTTATTAAAGCTAGTTATAAGAATATTTAAGTGTATACTTTTTTGACTGTGTGCATACAACATCCAGTGGAAACTGGTTTCCATCTTGAAATATAACTAGTCCAAGAAGGTGAATGTTTGGTTTCCAATGACTTGATTTTTAGATTTTCTAACAGAATATATTTTACATTAACACACTTCCAGTATTATAATGAATTGAGCTAATAAAAATGAATTGATCTAATAAAAAGTTTTAGTTTAATGTGGAAACATGCATGCATTAAAAACTATTACTAAAATAATAAATTAAGGTGATAGTGATATCCAAATTGACTATGGTTATCATTTCCGAATTTGTACGCATATAAAATCAATTTATTTACACATTGAGTCAATAAAAATATATTAAACTATATGGAAATATTAAAAGGGTATCCCACTGTCACTGTATCACTGTCTTCCCGTTCATCTTCGATTTTGAGAGCGGAGCACCAGTAACATCTCCATATGACCTGTGTCTCTGCTGGGAGTAAGCGGGCCAGGAGCTAGAGCCCTGCCATCCTTAAAAAGGGTAAAGAGTAGAATAAAAGCCAGGAATGAGATTACTTCAAATGAAGCATTAATATATTACGAATGATGTATATAATAAGAATGTAACATACACAAATAAATTACTTTGAAAATAATAAAATAAATATTAAAAGAATTTAAAAGTGTGCAATCACATACAATGTTTGTGTGTTAAGCCAGTACAGTCTGGCTGGTAGTACCACCCTAATAAACATCTCCACAAAACTTCCATTCTTCACTTTTACTTGTCTCTGTCTGTGCCAGCTGAGGTCAGTGATCTATCAGATACATTCATAATTTGTCTTCAAAATCTCCACGGGGCTCTTAAGAAATTTAAATGAACTTATGAACAGATGGTTTAACAAAACAAGGAGATGAGACAAAGTATAGTTTATAAATGAAATATATTACTAGGAGTAGTGCTATGGTGAAGACTTGAACTTCCTATGCCATTACAAAATAGTCACCACGATACAAAGTCACCAGCTCAGAGATAAAGCGGGCATTGTCCTTTATCATTTATGTTTATGATTGTTAACATAAGGCAATCCATACCATCTGCATGCAGTGTTACTTCATGAAGTGATAAATAACTGTATTTGGAAATCATTTATATATTACATTTTACAAATGTGATAGGAAAAATGCATTCTTTTACACATTCATGGGTAGGATTGGAACAGATGGTAAAGACTCAGTTTAGAAGCTAACATGGGCATTAAAATAACTGATGGCCATGTTTGCTTACTATAACAAGTTTTAGTTCACTATAAAATGGGCTGTGACTTTCTGGAATATATTAAAACTAAAATGTTTCTTTTGTGATGCACTTATATATGAGGAAGTTTTATTGTTTAGAAGTACTCCTACAAAATTTTCCACCTAAAAGATATGTAGTAATTCATTTGACAAATATTTATTGAACACTGTTACTTTGAGCAGTTATTGCGGCTAATTTTTTGAGATGAACCCTGCTTTCAAAATAGCACAATGTGAGCTTGGGAGAGAAAGGAAACAAAACTCAAAAACATGTGGAATTTTTAAAAAATTTACTGTTTTTTTGCAATGATGGAAGTCTGCCCAATTATAATCCGCAAGGAAGCTAGACCTGCAATTCTTATAGTATTAGCCACAACAAGAAATTCAATGCACTTTTTGGGTGGGGAATAATTCAAATACTTGTCCATTTTGTAGGGCAAGAAAAAATAAAACTCATTTATCTGCATTTTTATTTTACTACATAAATGTGTATATATATTTAAATAAGATATTTCTCAAAGTGATACCGAATATAAGATAAATAAATTATTTGAAAAATATGACAGTAAATAATTATTTGAAAATATATTTTTACATGAGTGAAACAATGCATTGAATTTTCTTGGGATTTTTATCACATATAAAATTGTCTTTTTCATAGCTGAAGAAAAACAATTTTGGTTATGTTTTTGAACAATTTTTGTGATAGAATAGACATTCTTTTGAATATTTTGTGCTTCCTAGTTAGAACCAGAATTTTTTCTTCCTAGGCCCTGCTTTTCATCCTACTACTCTTCCCGAGGGCACTACATTTCCTAATACCTTTTCAGCCTTTGTTTTGTCCACTCCTCTCTATCTATCGAAGAACAAACCATACAGATCAATTCTCAGGCATATCTTCCAGAACCTATAAATTAGGTCAAGAGTCACCCAAATATAATTTGTGTTAAAGTTTTTAATTGTCCTTTTAAAACATCCATCTTATTTGTTTTAAGCTTGCCTTGATGATGAATATCTACCTTTCGGTTTTACTTATATTTTTCGGTTTATACCTAGAGACATTTGATGGCTAATCTTACATGAATTACAAATGCGTGATCAAGATTTATTTATCTAAACTAACTCACTTATTTAAATAAACATATTACAATATTTTTAATGTATTTCACTACTTATATTAAGTTCTTAAACAGTTCAGAGAAATATTACTTACTTAGAAAGTATCACCAACGAGTTAATGACATTTTTAATTTATTAGGCTTCTTCTCTGGGCATTTTTTAAACTACACTTTATCATCTAATAGCTTCACAGGTGTTAATATACTGAAAAGACAGTAGAACTTGAAAAGTAGCTTTTGTTATTTTTCTTGATATTTATGATGATGATTTCTAAGGGCAGTATATTGGGTGATTTCTTGAGAGAACTGACTGCAGCAGTTTAACCACACATAATATTAAAATGGGAAGCTAATGAAGCTAAAGAGCTGTGTGTTGGGAGTTAAATTGTTTACTTAAAACATTAAATAATTATTTTGAAGTATGTAAGGATGAAACACTAAGCAGTTTTAATAGAAAATTGCATCTGCACTTCATAAAGTGATTCTATGCTGAAATGATTGAATATAAATTCATGATCATTCAAAGTATTGCACCTGCTTCTATTTGGTTGCAACATCAGTCTTTTAAAAAAAACATCAATACTCTCAAGATACACCTTAGTCATCTGCACTACAATTTTTACTCTGATAATTTAACCACATACAAGTTTCTGTATATATTCTTAAAGACCAAATGTTTATGAAAAATAAACTATAGATATCATATTTCAAAAATTTATCCCACTCTAATTAACCATCCATGACAATATATCCAACTTTTTTCTAAATTACTCCTTCTTATTTGTTAATTTAATTTTCTACAAAGAGAACATATAGAAAAAATAAAAAGTAAAATCGACATTTCCACAACAGATATTATTTTTTCCTATATATAAATAAAATTATTGATTAAATGTTCATTTTAATACTACTGACATTTTGTTTTTTGGCAAATGAAATCATGAGATTTTATGTAAGAATGAACCAACTATTCAAATATGACTAACAAGTATTTGCTTCTTAGATTTCATTATGCAAAATTTCATTTAAAGAAGCAATTAAAACAAGAAAAGAGTATAACATTACTCCCAATTGGAAATAAGTAAATGGTCATTATTTCCTAATGATATATGTAATATCAATATCAAAATGTTTCTATAAAATTATATAATCAATGAAAAGAAACAGAATAAAGTGAAAGCTGAAATATTATTTTATTGTAACATTTTATATAACAACTTTATATTTCTGAATATAAATAATAAAAGAGAAAATAAATTTCATTTTAGTCATAATCTGATGCCTTGATAGCAAAACCAGGTCTAGAAACCAAATTTACAAATCAAGTAGAGTGTATATCCCATACTGTCCCTTCTTAACCTCCTCAAAAATTTACACCACAAATACTAACCCAGCAGAAGAACTGATCACAGTCAGCCGTGTGACCTGAAGTGGCGGTAAGTGGCCACACAGTTCATCAATAAATGCTGGAAGTCCGAGGTGACTACAGAGCATGAAACACCCATGGCAAGAGCCACCGTGTCATATTTGATTTACACTTAAATACCAGTAACAATTATATACCTCATTCCCATATGACCTGGTGAATGCAGTTTTTGAGAGCTCTTTATGTTCCTGGAGCAGAGATGCCCTTGGAGGCTCTACTAGCATGAGACAGGACGTATGGAGGTGTTACTGGTGCCTGCTGAAGCAAATCGATGATGAGCAGGAAGACAGTGATACAGTGATACTAATTTTGAAAATGCATATGCGTTCCATGTTTTTCAGCATTGTTTATGATTATCAAGAAGGGAAAAGCAAAATAAATGCATACTGTGACCAACAGAAATAAAAACAAGCTACTGCTTATATTCTCCATAAAAATACAAATTTTATACACAAAAATATTGGAATTCTGCTATTTGAACAATTATATGAATTGGCTTATGGGGGTGATGAGCTAAGAAGAAACAAGGCATACGAATGATAAACACCATGCCAGTTTTCATATATGATATATAGAAAATGCCTGAATGAACTAAATACAACAATAAACAAACTGCGAATCTGTAAAGAAAAATTGGAGTTTTACAAAGGGAGGAAAAGAGAACTAGGCTGAGGCCCTGGCAGCAAAACTCAAGCAAAATGTTGAAGCTGTTTATTTTTAGAAGATACACACCTAGAAATCCATATAATGTTATAAAACTGTCGTACTATAACAAATATATAAAAAGAAAATGTTTTATAATATTAATAACCATTACACAGTTCAGCTTAACCAACATAAGAATCTGAAAACAAAATAATCTGTAACTCCAACTTCGCAGGTGAGCAAACTGGTACATAGTTTGCCCTTAAGTGAGTAGCTGAAACCGGTAGGCTCAGGATTTGTTTTTGGTGTCCTTAGTAGCCCATATTCTTGCTATAAAGGGAATACTTTATTTCCCTGAAAAATACTATTTTCAAACACATATCCAAAGCAAATTCCTACTTATGTTTGTTTATAACTTTGCTTTCAGGATTATGCATCATGTCACCAATCTCAGCTCGTAAACAAATTTTCTTAGGGTAGAAGAATCCTACCTGTGGGATTATTCTGAGTAGATGTTGTTGGGCTGTAGTGAGGAAATGCTCTTTGCAGGAAAACCCATCCTCAATAGTACCCCCTTTTTGCAGGTCACTTGAAAATCCTCCTGAAAACCGCGCCTTCTAAAATTCTGGAGCTTCCTTTTTCCCAATAAATGTACCGGCGCTTCCTTCCCCATCTCTGTCTGCACCGATCTGCTTCTCATCCATGAATAAAAATCGGATTGTTCATATATGCTATTGTTCTCCCTTCCCAATCCTGTGATTTTATTGTAATACTTAAAGATCATTTCACTTGATCACTTATCATGATCACTTGACATGCAGTTGTTCATCAGGAGAAGTTTTGCTCCGGCAAGTGCTTGGTAACATTTCCAATTTTGATCTTATCACGAGGCCAGTGTAGACCAATGATCTGCTTGCTACTTCCAGGAATATGAAGAGACTCAAACCTCAAAGTCACCTAATTCAAAAGACCTTACTTAGAAAGAGGAAAGAGGAAGAGAGAAAGGGTTGCAGTGAGGAATCTCCTAATTTATGAGAGGGTTTCCAGAGGAAAGATTTCAGAGAGAGCGACACCTAGGATTCTTTCCCATTCATTACCTTTTAAGCACATAGGGCTTGTGTGAGCTTTCCTCTGTTACCTTCCAATATTTCAGCCATTGAAGAGGGAGGGAAGAATGAAGATTTTCATCGTAACCTGTTTGAGGCGGAAGTCCATGCAGTTTACATTGGGCCTGTCTGGACACTCTCCTGGCGCGCGTTGCATGCCTATGGTTCCCCTGTTTCAGTCATGTTCGCTATACAAGCCTACCTGTTCCCCTTTTGTTCAGATCATTAAGAAACAAAAAGAAGGAGTATGTTTGGAAACATCTTGAAATTTTACATCTTAAAATTTCTACATCTTGAAAGTCTGAACCCATAAATAATTCCTCCTTTTCTTTTTCTGTATTGAATATATCATAGAGTGCCTCAATTAGTGTTATTAAGCACTTACCCTCCCACTAATTTTGTTTCCTATTAACCTTACCAAGCAAATTTAATTGTATATCTCAAAAAAAAATATTTTTAAGGATTTACAAAAAGAGACTTAAGAGGGAAAGAAACTTTTGTTCTTACCCATGGTGTCTGATTCTCCAGCACATCTAAACCCTCTGGAATTCCCAAGTGACAAAATTCACACAGGTATCTTTGATTGCATAATAGGGTGACTTTTAGATTTGTTTAGATCTAATGTAAATAGTGAAGAGGGGCTGGAGGAGAGTATGTACTGCTGCCAAGTAGAGAGCTCAGCAAGTGATTTGCAGGATGAAATTATTAGTGCTTTCTTACCCGACTTCTGAGGAAGAACTTGAGGAGTTAAATGAATAGCCAGTAGTCAATTGATCACATTCACATAACGCGGGCTTTATTATATACACATGTAAAGAATACAGAGTTCAGAGTGCTTCTAGGTTTTGCAATGAGCTTATATCACATGGCCGACTATATACCTTTTGCTTTATATATATATATACATATATATATAACTATATATATACATATATATATTCACATATATATATATCCTGTGCACGCCCTGTTGGAGGACATAGTTTAGCTAATCTGGGAGTTTTCAGTTGTTTTTTGCTCTACTCCCAGCTTAATCTTATTTAAATCAATTTCCATTCTAATGAGATCTTCTCATGTGTAAAAACACTTCTATAGAATTGGCAATTTACAGAAGTCACCTTAGATTATAATTAACTGACATACTCCTACTAAGACTTCTATGCTTTTGACCAGATTGGGCACAGCTCCTTTTTATACCCACTGCTTCTAACGTGGGACAGTTATGAATTGACCTAGGACTACCACCCTGGCTGCGCTGAGACTAAAGGTAGACCTACTTGGAAGGATCAACTAGTTTGCTCTATGGCGAGTATGACCCTTTCAGTACATGACAACAAGATACTCAGAATCACCCTGTACCCGCAGATAAACAATAAGGACCTTTTGGGCAACATCTAGATTACGAAGCCTTAAGTAAGATAAGCTACTTTATATCAGCCCCTCTCTCTCTCCAGTGTTTTACATAAGAGATATCTGGGCTATCCTTGGTGTAACCTTTGTTTATACCTACAATAGGGTGTGGCACACTACACTCTGTTTAGGGTTTCTTTGTTGGCATGACAACCTCCCGATTGGCTACTGGTGATATAAGGGGCTGACTTGAGAGCCCTCTTACCTTTGCTGCACAGTTTCCCTCAGCCGCTACAGCACCAGCTCCCACATGGCTTTTTGAAGCTTGGCTTTGGTCTTTTTTGCTCTTTGGCACATCGCTCCAGCTAGGGTAGGACTCAGCTCGGGTAGCATCCTCTCTTTGGTGAAACCAGGCTCTTGTATGATCCTGATTAGGACCAGGCTTTAGAGTTTGTTCATTATATTGGATTGCTGTGGAAGAGCTTTTTTGTACTATTAAAAGACATTTTGGAACTGCACCGGGACTGCGTGAGGTTTTCATACTTTCTCCGATCGTCCTCAGAGGTAGAAGACAACCTCTGTCCTGACACTGTATCGAGGACCCTGGCCCAGCGTTCCCGGCAGCCGCCCACCTAAGTTGATTTAGAGCATCTTCGTCCAAGATCCTAAACAAATAGTTTGAGGAGAGAGAGGCTCTTTTGTATTCCTGGAGC
>JAJIBD010031260.1:0-17449 GCA_021461705.1 Cryptotis parvus
GTGTGATTTCCTCCTGGTATACATACACCTTAGTATTAAGAAATGGCCTTCATTGTCCCTTCCTAACCTTTTTCAGCCTGAAGTCTATTGTCTGACACTCGTATGGCCACACCCGCCTTTTTAGAGGAGTTGTTTGCGTGGAGAGAATGGTCTTCCAGCCTTTGACTTTTTGAGTCTTTGTTTGCTCTGATTATTCAGATGTGTTTCTTGTAAGCAGCAGAATGTTGGATTCAGTTTTTAAATCCATTTTGCCACCCTATATTTCTTAATTGGTGCATTTAGACCGTTGGCGTTGAGAGATATTATTGTCATTGGATTTTGTGCCAGCTTTCTGTTTAAACTTGTGGTTTTGGGTTGTCTTATTTTACAATAGACCCTTCAATCCTTCTGTTAAAGTTGGTTTTGGGTCTTATTTATTTCCCTGAGTTGTTGTTTATCTGTGAAGTTGTGTATCTTTCCCTCACATCTGAAAGTAAGTCTAGCTGGGTAAAGAATTCTTGGTGAGGCCTGCAGTTCATTGAGTCTTTTCACAATATCCCACCATTTTTTCGGGCTTGGAGTGTTTCATCTGAGAAGTCTGCTGTAAATCTCAGGGATGCTCCTTTGTATGTGATTTCCTTCTTTGATCTTGCTGCTTTCAGTATTCTATCTCTATCATTTTTGCCATTTTAATAAGGATGTGTCTTGGAGTATTATTGGGGTTTCTTTTAGCTGGTATCCTACAGGCCTCCTGTATCTGGGAACATGCTTTTTTCAGTTCAGGGAACTTGTCACGGATGATGGCTTTGACAGTTTCTTCTTCATCAAGGTTTTCTTGCCCTTCTGGGACCCCAATGATGCAGTATGTTGTTCCTTTTGGCTTCATCCCGATTTTCTCTGGTAGTCTGTTCATTGATTGTGAGTCTTTTTTCCATCTTCTGGTGTTGTCTACAGAATCTCTGAACCTTGTTTTCGAGATCACTAATTCTTTCTTCAGTAGCTGTTACTCTGCTTTGGAGGCCTTCCCCTGTGTTTTTCAGTTCCACTTACCTCATTTTTAATATCTGTCATTTCTGCTTGTACTTTTGGTCTGAAATTTACTCAATTCTGCTCTTGTATTTTATTGACTTTTGTATTCCATTGTTTCTTTGAGTTCCTTCTGCATCTTTAACAGTTCCTTCCAAAATCCTTTTCAGAGAGGTTATATAGCTCATCGTTATTGCTTGCCTCATCTGTATTAGTGACTTAATCGTAGAGCTTGAAGGAATTCTGCGTTGATTTACCATAATGACTACCGTAGGTTGAAAATGTGTGTTCTGGGTGACTAGTCAATAGAGTTAGTAGGTGCCTGAATTACTTTGCAGTTAGGGATGTATAGCAAAGGAATGTAGGAGCAAATGCTTAGTGGTAATCTCAGGTAGATAGATATTACTTCACGAAGACGCACTAGCGTCCACCGCGTTTTGAATTTTTGGAGTGCTCGCTAGGTGGCTCTGGAGTCAGGGGATTGGGGTGGAGGTAGTCCAGTGGAAGATCCTAAAGCTGGGTGTGGCTTCTGCAGTTCCAGCCCTTTATGCTGGAAAGGGGTGCCTCTGGGGGCTGCCCGCCGAGGGAACGCACCTGGTGGGGAGAATGGGGAGCTGCTGGGCGTTAGGGTGGATGGCGCCAGGAGGGCAGTCCAAAGATGATAGGTGTGTCTTGGTCCCCTTCGCAAGGTTCCAGCCCTTTATGCTGGAAAGGGTGGGGGGGGGCTGCCAGCTGCGGAAGGCACCTGGTGGGAGAGAGAGGAGCTGCTGGGCGTCAAGGCGGATGGTGTCAGGAGGCGGTCCGAAGAAGATGATGTGGCTTGGTCCCCTTCGCAGGTTCCAGCCATTTTATGCTGGAAAGGGGGTGCCTCCCGGGGCTGCCCGCCTCGAGAATGCACCTGGTGGGGAGAACGGGGAGCTGCTGGGCATGGGGCGGATCGGTTCAATCTCTTCTGTTGGATGCCAGAGACATTCCCCAAGGCTGAAGTTGGTCCAGGTAGCTGCCAGGTCAGGGTGTGCTGTTCTGTGGGTGTGGAGTAGTGTAGCTACTGACGTTGTGGGTCTGACAGTGGTCTTGTTTCTCCACGCACGGAGGTCTGAAGCCCTTACTGAACTGCAGGGGTGCTGGGCGTGCCTGGTACCCGAACCTCTGTACCGAAACGTTTTGCCTCTGCATGTCTGGCAGAATTTGTTTCTGGTAGATAAGGCAGTGTCCAAAACTTGCGTCCTTCTTGACTCATCAGAAAAAAGCTCGCTGGCCACTGGATTCTCCTCTAGCTCTTCTGGACTACCTGTTGTTAGACGGTAACTGGCCCTGTCGGAAGCTCGCTGAGGGGAAACATCAGTGCCCTCTCTAGCTACCCCTCGCCCCTGGCTTTGGCATCTGACTGATGCCGAAGTGGAAGGACAGGTACTGCCGCATGTTGGGCCTGTCTCCACTCCCTTATCTGCTCTCACTCCACGGCCAGTGCCTGTTCAGGTTTCAGAAGTCCCGTCCAAACTTCCATGACCATCCAAACTTCCATGACCTATCAGAAAAAGATAGATCATAGCTTTCCTTGGGTTGTGTGTTTGCTTTTTCCTTTAGAACTTTAAGAGCTTATTGTGCCTCTTTGGACTGTAAGAGCTATATATTTATCAATATAAAATGGGGTGTTGGACTAAAAAGTTAGGAGGCACCATCCAGACATAGTAAGGGCAGCAGAAACCCGACTTCACAGAAAGATTACCACTGGAGATCACATTTTGGGTCCAAAGACCTAAAACTGAGCACTTGCTTTGTAGTAAAAGCTCTTACTGCCATCTTATGCGGTCTCAAATGTGTCATGCTGTAAATCCTTAACTTTTGTTTTTAATTCCCCTTTATTTGAACACCGTGATTGACAAAGTGGCAAAAGTTTTTCACAGTACAGTTGTTACAGGTATTCATCCTTCAACACCAGTGGGCCCCCCACCACCAAAGACGGGACTTTCATATCCGCCCCACGCCCCAGGTCGGCTCTCCTAGCGCCACACTGTTTCCATTATTCCAATGTATAAATAGTGATGGTATTAATAAAGTCCTAAAGCTCTTCCTGGATTGTGGCGTGTGAATTTGGTTCATCGTTCTTTCAGGTTCTTGCAATTAGTTTGGACCTCTCTGAGCCTATTCTGAATAATCCAACTTAAATTGCTTTTAGAGCTAATTTGCTAATTACGGTCAAAAAACATGTTTTTAGAAGAAGGCTAACAGGGATTATGAAATCTCACCAAGAACCCATTGGGCCATCTGATCCCACTGTATAAGAAACTACTGCTATATTCTTACAGAGTAGGTATTGTGCCTACACACTTTGTCTATATTCTTACAGAGTAGAAATTGTGTCTACACGCTGGTTTAAAGTCCCTGGGAATCAGCTGCAGATGATCTGCATACCTGAGTTTGTAAAACGGCTTCTGGCATGGATGGGGCTCTTTCGAGCAGTGGAGCCCAGCCCGGCAAATAGCTGTGATTGCGGGTGGTGGTTTCTGGCTGTTGGGGCTTTGTTGATGTCTCAACAAAGGGGATGAGCCCATGCGCCCTCTGGATCACCCCTGGATCACCCCATCTCCAGCCTGTAACTGCAGGATGGGCCAGTATCCTGTCTGAAGTTTGTTGGTCTCCTTGGAGATTTCTAGCTGCATGTCTGAACTATGGCCAGAGTGAGGTTGCCATGGCCTGTAAGTCCTTAATTATGGGGAGAAAGGTGACTTGGAATGTTGATCCTTAATTGTGGGGAGAAAGGTGACTTGGAATGTTGATCCTTAATTGTGGGGAGAAAGTTGACTTGGGAATGGACTCATCAAGTGGTCAGTGCTGGGAGTGTGAGAACAAACCATCAGGTCTTGGTGGATAAAGCTGGACTCACTGGTTTCTTGCAGGAGCACTGAGTGAAGGCAGAAGACAGCAGTCTCGGGCAGCTCTTGCTCTTTTCCTCCCTGCCCTGCTGGCTCTCCAGGGAGCTGCTGATCCTGTAACTTGTGGAATTAGCACCTAGGCTAAAAATACAGCTGCCCCAGTGAGTAAGGCTGCAGGGTCTGTGAGGCGGAGGGGCCGCCCTGCCTGTCTGCTTTTTCACATGTATTTTCACCACCTGTCTAATGACTGAATCATTTTTTCACTTTGAAAAAATGCACGGTGAGAGGCTGAGAGAAGCCGGAGAGTCCACTTCATAGCAAATGAAGGTGGCTGAATTAGCTCTGGCTGAGGTTTGGGTTTGAAGCTCCTTCAAGCCAGGAGTAGCTAGTGTCTCATTTCTGTTGTCTTTAACCTACAACCATCTGCACTTGTAGTTGTGCATATTCAAAACCAACATCCTTCCTGGTGGGTTTGGGTGAGATCTTCCACTGCCTTATATCTTCACTGTATCACTGTCTTCCCATTCATCATCGATTTGCTCGGACGGGCCCCAGTAACATCTCCATATGTCCTGTCTCATGCTAGTAGAGCCCAAGGCATCTGCTTGGGCAAAGAGAGGGGGGCAAGAGCGGGGGGGCAAGAGCGGGGGGCAAGAGCGGGGGCAAGAGCGCGGGGCAAGAGCGGGGGGCGGGCGGGGGGGCCTGTGTTGGGAAGCGAGTTCCCTTCTACCTCGGAAGCCGGCGAGGAATGGATGAACACTCAGGGATCCGATGCAGTTTTAAAGGCTTTACTTATCACAGGTTCAGGCATACAAATCAGCAAAAAGGAAAAACCCGATGCTTAGGATTCCAGGCTAGAACCCCAGCCACGTGTAGGCCAAGATGGCGACCACCACGTGTAAAACTTACAAGGGGGAATAAACGCCCACAAGGCGAGATCCCACAGGGAAGAAGACCGGGAGAGCGGAACAGGCTAGTTTATACCCCCTGCAACTCAGACCTTCCTCCCATTGTTATGGAAAGCAGGGAGGGTCCAATGCCCTTAGGTAATCCCTCCCTGCATCTCACCTAGGGCCTTTGTGTGCTAATGTTTTGAGCCGGGAATGCCTTTTGAAATGTAGAGAAGGGGGTTTCTGAGATGGCATGTCACTGTACCAAAGATCAACACCAATGCCAGTTAAATATTTCTCCAAGCCTTCACAAGTCTCCTCTACTTCATTGTAGTTTTATATTTTATCAGGGAGCCATGCTTGTTTGTTTGGGAAGCAAACAGCATTTCTCTCTGGTCTAATTACTTAGGTGTCCTACGTGGCCAGGCTAATATGCTGGTAAGATCTAGCTAGTCCCACGATGATTGTGGTAGCATGGGAGAATATTTATACCAGCTAGTACAGCATACATGGTCGGATAAACTGCCACATTTAGACTACCCCCTTATCTACGAAGTGATTTGCGGGAGGCAATCCAGAGCAGATGCAGCGGCCCTTAGGAGTCCTGCAACAGCCCTGAGTATTTTGGGGCGTGGCCCTGTGTGTTGTGGAGTGTGGCCCTGAGCATGTGGGGTGGCCCCGAGCATTATGGTGTGTGGCCGTGAGCGTTGTTGGGTGTGGCCCTGAGCATTGTGGGTGTGGCCCTGAGCGTTGTGGGCGTGGCCCTGGGCATTGTGGGGTGTGGCCCTGAGCATGTGCGGTGTGGCCCTGAGCATTATTGGGGTGGCAATGAGCGTTGTGGGGTGTGGCCCTGTGCATTGTGGGGCGTGACCCTGAGCATTTCGGATTGTGGCCCTGTTCATTTGTGGGGTGTGGCTCTGAGCATTGTGGTGTGTGGCCCTGAGCATTATGGGGAGTGTCCATTAGCCATTGTGGAACGTGTCCTTGAGCATTGTGTAGTGGCCCAGAGCAATGTGGGGGCGTGGCCCTGAGCATTGTGGGGCATGGCCCTGAGCATTGTGGGGTTTTGCCCTGAGCATTGTGGAGTGTGGCCCTGAGCATTGTGGGGCTTGGGCCTGAGCATTGCCAGGTGTGGCCCTGAGCATTGTGGGATATGGCCTTGAGCATTGTGTGGTGTGGCCCTGAGCATTGTGTGGTGTGGCCCTGAGCATTGTGGAGTTTGGCCGTGAGTATTGTGGGCGTGGCCCTGCGAGTTGCTGTGTGTGGACCTGAGCATTGCGGTCTGTGGCCCTGAGCATTGTGGGGCGTGGCCCTGAGCGTTGCAAGGCTTGGCCCTGAGCATTGCCAGATGTGGCCCTGTGCATTGTGGGGCGTGGCCCTGAGCATTGCGGTGTGTGGCTCTGAGCATTGCAGGGCGTGGCACTGCGCATTGTGGGGGTGGCCCTGAGTGTTGTGGTTGTGTCTCTGAGCATCGTTGGGCGTGGCACTGAGCATTGTGGGGCCTGGCTGAGAGGATTGCGGGGTGTGGCCCTGAGCATTGTGGAGTGTGGCCCTGAGCATTGCGGGTGTGGCCCTGAGCATTGTGGGGCGTGAACCTGAGCATTGTGGGGTGTGGCCCTGAGCATTGTGGGCTGTGGCCCTGAGCATGGTGGAGTTTGTTCCTGAGCATTTTTGGGGCATGGCCCTGAGCATTGTGGATTGTGGCCCTGAGCATTGCAGGGCGTGGCACTGAGCATTGTGGGGTCTGACCCTGAGCATTGTGGGGTCTGGCCCTGAGCATTGTAGGGTGTGGGACTGAGCATTGTGTGGCGTGGCCCTGAGGATTGTGGCGTGTGATCCTGAGTATTGCGGGGTTTGGCCCTTAGCATTGTGGGGTATGGTCCTTAGCATTTTGGAGTGTGGCCCTGAGCATTGCGGGGTGTGGCCCCTGAGCATTGTGGGGTGTGGTCCTGACTATTGTGGGGTGTGATCCTGAGCATTGTGGGGTGAGACCCTGAGCATTGTGTGTGTGGCCCTGAGCATTGTGGGGCGTGGCCCTGAGCATTGTGGGGTTCGCCCTGAGCATTGTGGAGTGTGGCGCTGAGCATTGTGGGGCGTAGCCCTGAGTATTGCCGGGTGGTGGCCCTGAGCTTTGTGGGGGCATGGCCGTGAGCATTGTGGTGCGTGGCCCTGAGCGTTGCGGCGCAGGCCCTGAGCATTGCCGGGTGTTGCCCTGAGCATTGCTGGGTGTGCCCTGAGGATTGTGGGGGCATATCCCTGAGCTATATGGGGCGTGGCTCTGAGCATTGCAGGGCGTGGCACTGAGCATTGTGGGGTGTGGCCCTGAGCATTGTGAGAGTGTTTCTCTTTGCATTGGTGGGCGTGGCACTGAGAATTGTGGGGCGCCGCCTGAGCATTGCGGGGTGTGGTCCCTGAGCATTGTGGAGTGTGGCCCTGAGCGTTGCAGGGTGTGGCCCTGAGTATTGCCGGGTGTGGCCCTGAGCATTGAGGGCGTGGCCCTGAGCATTGTGGGTGTGTCTCTGAGCATTGGTGGGTGTGGCACTGAGCATTGTGGTGGTGGCCCTGAGCATTCAGGGTGTGGCCCTGAACATTGTGGTGTGTGGCCCTGAGCATTGTGGGGTGTGGCCCTTAACATGGTGGAGTGTGTCCCTGAGCATTGCATTGCGTGGCCGTGAGCATGGTGGAGTGTGGCCCTGAGCATTGTGGTCCCGTGGCCCTGAGCGTTTTGGGGTGTGACCTTGAGCATTGTAGGGTGTGTCCCTGAGCATTGTGGAGGGTGGCCCTGAGCATTGCGAGGCGTGGCACTGAGCATTTTGGGGTGTGGCCCTGAGCATTGTGGCGTGTGATCCTGAGTATTGTTGGGTTTGGCCCTGAGCATTGTGGAGTGTGGCCCTCAGCATTGTGGAGTGTTGCCCTGAGAATTGTGGGGTGTGGCCCTGAGCATTGTGGAGTGTGGCCCTGAGCATTGTGGGGCGTGGCCCTGAGCATTGTTGGGTGTGGCCCTGAACATTGTGGAGTGTGGCCCTGAGCATTGTGTGGTGTCGCCCTGAGCATTGTGGGGTGTGGCCCTGACCATTGTGGAGTGTGGCCCTGAGTATTGTGTGGTATGGTCCTGAGCATTGTGGGGTGTGGTCCTGAGCATTGTGGGGGTGTGGCCCTGAGCATTGTGGAGTGTGGCCCTGAGCATTGCGGGGTGTGGCACTGAGCATTGCGGGGTGTCGCCCTGAGCATTGTGGGGTGTGATCCTGAGCATTGTGGAGTGTGGCCCTGAGCATTGTGGGGTGCGGCCCTGAGCATTGTTTGGTGTGGCAACGAGCTTGTGGAGTGTGGCTCTGAGCATTGCGGGGCGTGGCACTGAGCATTGTGCGGTGTGGCCCTGAGCATTGTGTGTCGTGTCCCTGAGCATTGTGGAGTGTGGCCCTGACCATTGTGGAGTGTGGCCCTGAGCATTGCGGGTGTTGCCCTGAGCATTGTCGGGTGGGCCCTGAGGATTGTGGGGTGTGGTCCTGACTATTGTGGGGTGAGACCCTGAGCATTGGTGTGTGTGGCCCTGAGCATTGTGTGGTGTGGCCCTGAGCATTGTGTGGTGTGGCCCTGAGCATTGTGTGGTGTGGCCCTGAGCATTGTGGAGTTTGGCCGTGAGTATTGTGGGGCGTGGCCCTGCGAGTTGCTGTGTGTGGACCTGAGCATTGCGGTCTGTGGCCCTGAGCATTGTGGGGCGTGGCCCTGAGCGTTGCTGGGTATGGCCCTGAGTATTGTGGGGCGTGGCCCTGAGCATTGTGGGGTGTGGGCCTGAGCATTGTGGGGTGTGGGCCTGAGCATTGGGGGCATGGCCCTGAGCATTGTTGGGCGTGGCCCTGAGCATTGTTAGGCGTTGCCCTGAACATTGTTTGGCATGGCCCTGAACATTGTGGGTTTGGCCCTGAGCATTTTGGGCGTGGCCCTGAGCATTGCGGGTTTGGCCCTGAGCGTTACGGGGTGTGGCCCTGAGCATTGTGGGGTGTGGCCTGAGCATTGTGGGGTGTGATCCTGAGCATTGTGGAGTGTGGCCCTGAGCATTGTTGGGTGTGGCCCTGAGCATTGTTTGGTGTGGCCCTGAGCTTGTGGAGTGTGGTCCTGAGCATTGCGGGCGTGGCACTGAGCATTGTGGGGTGTGGTCCTGAGCATTGCGGGCGTGGCCCTGAGTATTGTTGGGTGTGATCCTGAGCATTGTGGGGCGTGGCCCTGAGCATTGTTGGGTGTGATCCTGAGCATTGTGGGGCTTGATCCTGAGCATTGTGGGGTGTGGCCCTGTGCATTGCAGTGTGTTGCCCAAAGCCAAAATAAAGAAAAAAAGATTTTAAAGAATGGGGGTGGGTCGTTGCCACGGCTGACCACTTGGTTGTAGCCTGTCAGTGGGGCCAGGCATCTGGAATTGGCCAAAGCGCGGGTGCTCCGAGGACCCAACAGGAACAAGAATGTCCTGTTTGAAAGGGCTGTAACAGAACTTTCTCCTACTCTTTATGTGCCTCTTCCCCCACCTAAGAACTGCCTCGTCTTTTATTTCTCTCTGGAAACAGAAAAGGAAAGAAGCCCTGTACTTTGGTGTCTCCTGGACTTCTGTTTGTTTTTCTCTTTTTTGGGTCACATCTGGCAATGCTTAGGGGTTACTTCTGCCTCTGCACTCAGGGATTACTCCTGGAGGTGCTCGGGGGACCCTATGGGATGCCGGGGGATGGAACCCAGTCGGCCGTGTCCAAGGCAAACGCACTACCTGCTGGACTATTGCTCCAGCCCACCTCCTGGGACCTCTACAGGAGTGTTTACCAGAATCTATGCTTTATGGATTACACTTCTTTGGTTCCTTTTGTTGTTGTTGTTGTTGCATTTTTATTTTATTTTATTTTTTATTTTTTTCTTTTTTGGGTCACACCCGGCAATGCTCAGAGGTTTCTCTTGACTCTGCACTCAGGAATTACTCCTGGCGGTGCTTGGGGACCATATGGGATGCCAGGGATTGAACCTGGGCCGGCATGGGCCTGCCGTGTGCAAGGCAAGCGCCCCGACCACTGGGCTATCTCTCCGGCCGTATCTTATTTTATTTTATTTTATTATTATTATTATTATTATTTTTGCTTTTTGGGTCACACCCGGCGACGCTCAGGGGTTTCTCCTGGCTCTGCACTCAGGAATTACTCCTGGTGGTGCTCAGGGGACCATATGGGATGCCGGGATGGAACCCAGGCCGGCACAGGCTGGCAGCGTGCAAGGCAAACGCCCGACCCTCTCTGGGCTATCTCCTCGGCCCGTATTTTATTTTATTTTTTGAGCCCTTTGATAATGCTCAGAGCCCCACCAAAAAGTGATCCCTAAGCATAGGGCCAGGGAGTAAACCCTGAACACTGCTGGGGGCCCCGGAACTAAAAACTGAAAAAAAAATTAAAAAATCAAAAGAATCCCTTGGGCGTACTGAAGAGACAGTATAGCATAGTATAGTTAAACCAAAATAAACAATTCCATAAAATGCTCCCCAGATCCCGGCCAGGAGTGATCCCTGAGCACATCCAGGAATGCCCCCCAAACAAAACTAAATAAATAACAGGCCCCGTATTTGACATGCCAAATACCACTCACAATGATAGAGCTTCGTTCCCATGACCTCATGGAATGGTTTGAGGCTCTTTATGTTCCTGGAGTGGGCAGATGCCCTTGGGCTCTCTCGCATGTGACAGGACATATGGAGATGTTACTGGTGCCCGCTCGAGCAAATCGATGATCTAGGGAACACAGTGATTTTTAAATGTTTGAAACTTTATTTAAACACTGCGATTTACCAAATTGTTCACAACACAGTTGTTTCAGGCATTCAGTGTTCCAACCCCCATTCCCCACTGGTGTGACCTTCCCTCCACCATTGTTAATGCTGCCTTCCCACGCCCAAACCTGTCCCCTCACGGGCACAGACTCATTCCGTTTTTATTGCTCGTTACAACATTTGTCTCACAATGGTGTTTCTGAGGTCAGTGCCTGAGGATTTGGTGAGGTGTTTGGTGCTAGTTGAACCTTCGGCGTGATTGCTTCATTGAGCCTCGTGAGGTTCGCTCCACTTTCCCATCTAATTGGCTGTGTTCCTGCTGAACTGCCACTACTGTGGGTGCAGCCGTGCTCCCTAGGAGCACAACTGGGATGATTCAGCGCCCGGAGTCGCTCTGAGATTAGTCAGGAGCTGTGAAGCTGGGCCAGCTCTAACGAGGAGGACGTGGTTGGCGCTTCCTGGGTTCCTCAGTATTTTCAGGGAAATAGTGAGAAATAAAGAGGCTGGACTCAGAGACAGAAATATTTACTGGAAAGCAGGAGCAGGGGAGGAACTTAGCGAGGACTAAGTTAAAGTGTGGACTTCTTGCGTTGTTTCTGGGCCGCTCTGGCCAGTGCAGGTTTCCACATGTCCCCGCACAGGGTCGCTCCTGGCTGCTGCACGTCACAGGCTCCATGGGGTCACTACTGGCAGGGCGTGTTGAGGTTACACCCGTGGACAACCGCATTGCCTCGGGCTACCTCTTCTCCCAGGGGCTCAGGGACTGTTTATAGGAAATTTTGAGTCTTTGTTATCAAGTGGTTGGGTTGTTAATCTTTTTTTTTTTTTTTTTTTTTTTTGCTTTTTGGGTCACACCCGGCGTTGCTCAGGGGTTACTCCTGGTTCTGCACTCAGGAATTACTCCTGGCGATGCTCGGGGACCATATGGGATGCCGGGATTGAACCCAGGCGGCACAGCCGGCCGCATGCAAGGCAAACGCCCTACCCGCTGGGCTATCGCTCCGGCCGGGTTGTTAATCTTGACGAGGCTCCTTTCATGTTAACATAAGGCTAACATCCACTTTCTCCCACTCAGCTGCTAAGGCCCTTTCTTCCTTTATGGCTCTTTGGACTGTTGGCCCAGGCACAGCCTCTTATCTCTTGCCTCCTGTGAAATGGCCCCAGAGCCTGGGACATATTTAATCCCTTCATCCTAGAGCACAGCCTTTGAAAATGATGGACTCCCTCAATTTCCAGGAGAGCCCAGGGGCGTGGCCCAGGGAAGTTGGAGGCTTTCTTCAGTCACCAGCAGCTCTGGTGGTGTCGGAGTGTGTTCAGAGGCACAGCACTTCCGGGAAAAGCGGTTCCACGAGGCCAGACCTCCTGGCCTTTTCCCTCCCCTGGTCCTTCCCCTTCATCTTGGAGCTTTGCCTCCAGCAGAATTTGTGCCTTGTTGCTGCTTGTTCCTCCTCTGGTTCCTCTGCTGTGGCTGATTGGAGACACAGGGCAGTGTGTTCCGACCCGGCCACCCGCTACTCCCTGCCTACCACACACGGGCAGTGTTTCCAACTATTGCACGTTTCTTTTGTTTGTTTTCTTTGGTTTTGGGGGCCACACCCAGAGAGGCTCAGGGGTTACTTCTGCTTTTTTTTTTGGGGGGTCACACCTCGCGATGCTCAGGGGTTACTCCTGGCTCTGCACTCAGGAATCACTCCTGGCGGTGCTCGGGGACCATATGGGATGCGGGATCGAACCCAGGCCGGCATGGGCCGGCCGTGTGCAAGCAAACACCCTACCCCGCTGGACCATCGCTCCAGCCCCATCTCAGGGGTTACTTCTGGATCTGACTTGAAGGTCACTCCTAGCGGTGTTCGGGCAGACCATATGGGATGTCGGGATGGAACACACGTTGGCTGTGTGCAAGGCGAGCATCAACCTGCTGTACTATGGTCCAGCCCTGAGTACCACGTATACCCTCCATATATAATCAAGAGTAAGACATTGATTTCTTAAAGAAGGAAAAAGAAATGGGTGTTGGCAATGTCTTTGTGGGGTACAGTTTGATAGTTTGGTTCTTTTTCTTTTCTTCTTTTCTTTGCTTTTTGGGTCACACTCGGCAATGCTCAGGGGTTTCTCCTGGCTCTGCACTCAAGAATTACTCCTGGCGGTGCTCGGGGGACCATATGGGATCCCGGGATCGAACCCAGGCTGGCATGGGCCGGGCCAGTGCAAAAGGCAAATGCCCTACTCGCTGGGCTATCGCTCCGGCTCCTAGTTCTTAATCTTGACCGCATGTGAAAATCCCCCAGGAGGCTTCAGACTTTGTGCCTGTGTCTACATCCCAGACCAAAGAAAGCTGCGTCTCCATCGTCAGTGCCCAGGGCCCAGGTATTGCCGGGCAGGGCCAGGCACCAGGAGCCTGGAACACGTAGGGGCCGGGGTGAGGAGGTGCTCAGATCCTCAGGAGGATCACAGCTGCATCGGGCTGGTTTCTGCTTTCTCTGGTGGCAGTGACAAAGCTGAGAGCCGGGGCCAAGGAGCATGTTCCAGAGAAACAGAAGGTCGTGCAGTGCAGGCGGGAGCCCAGTGGGGCGGTATGGGTGAGAGCGACAAGCGGACCAGGGGTGGGCTGGACCACGCGGCATTGCTGGAGGAGGACGGGGGTAGTGACACAGCTCTTGGCCTCAAACACTTTGTTTTGGCACACACCTGGTGGTGCTCAGGGCTTGAGTTACTCCAGGCTCCATGTGTAGGGATCACTTCTGGTGCACTTGGTACATATGTTGTGCCGGGGATGGAACCCGGTTGGCCACATGCAAGACACGCATCTTACCTGCTGTCCTATTGCTCTGTCCCCTCACAGTTTCTTTTTGGGTCACACCCAGCAATACTCAGGGCTGCTCCTAACTCTGGACTCAGGAATTACTCCCTGGCCGTGGCTTGGGGACCCTCTGGGATGCGGGGATGGAACCCAAGTTGACTGTGTGCAAGGCAAATGTTCTATCCACGGTCCTATTGCTTTGGCTCCCTCACAACTGATCCCTCACTTCCCTGGGGCCTGGTCAGGGACCCAGGAAGCCGGTGTGGAAGAGGAGCAGACTGGGAATCACTGGGACGTGATTCTCTCCTCTGGAAGTTGACTGATAGACACCTGTGCACTCCAGCCCTCTCCCAGCCCTCTGGCGCCCTTCCCATGACAACTGCTCCTCTGTCCTGTTGGCTGGGAGCTGAAGGGTGGCAGCGAGGAGTCACTGTCTGGAGGGTATCTGCAGCAAGGGGAGCTGCAGGAGGGACGGGGGCTGTGGGGGTCCTTCCGTGAGAATTCTTTCTTTTAATTTTTTTTGTATTTGCATCACTCGTGATGATGCTCAGGGTTACTCCTGGCTCTGCACTCAGGAATTACTCCTGGCAGTGCTCGGGGACCATATGGGATGTCGGGGATCGAAGCCGGGTTGGCAGCGTGCAAGACAAACGCCCTACCCGCTGGACTGAGAATTCTTTTTTTTTCCAGTTCTTTTTTTCTTTATTTAAACACCATGGTTTACATGATGTTCACCAGGTTTTTTAACATTTTATTATACCACCGTGAGATATACAATTACAACGTTGTTCACGCTTGGAGGTTTCGGTCATACAGTGTTCCAGCACCCCGCCCTCCACCAGTGCCCATCACCCACCACCCATGTCCCCAATTCCCTCCCCCTCCCACATCCTGCCTAAATGGCGGGTTCTTTATCTCCTCTCTCTCTCCCTCTCTCTCTCTCCTCCTTCTCCTACACATTGTGGGTTGCACTACGTACACTTAGAAGCCATCATTTGCATTTTTGGTCTGTATTTAATGCTCAGTTCTATGTTGGTATCAGACCTTTTTGACATTTATTCACACACGTTCCCTTCTCTATCTTACCTAACCTCT
Organism: Cryptotis parvus; assembly: GCA_021461705.1. NCBI lineage: Eukaryota > Metazoa > Chordata > Mammalia > Eulipotyphla > Soricidae > Cryptotis > Cryptotis parvus. The sequence continues at coordinate 14,461 of JAJIBD010031260.1, forward strand.
GACTCCACATGCTTGTGGCAATTTCCACTTTTGGTAAGATCACCTGGTATATTTATGTCATGCAAATAAATGCAGTCATTCTATGTCTCTCTCCTTCTGACTAATTTCACTCAACATGATTCTTCCCATGTCCTTCCATTTATAGGCAAATTTCATAACTTCATTATTCCTGACAGCTGCATAGTATTCCATTGTGTAGATGTACCACAGTTTCTTTATCCAGACTGAGAATTCTTATGCTGTATCTCTGACCTACTCGGGGACTGGAAGCACTGGAAACTCGGCTTCACATCAGCTTCTCAGCACGTGGACATCCTGTCCTGGGAGTGGTTGTGTGTGGTCCATGCAGGGCTCTGAGCAGCCCTTGCGGCCTCTAGCTGCTAGGCGGCAGGAGCCACTTTTCTTCACAGGGTGCAGCTCTGTGTCTCTTGGCCAGTGCCTGGGTTGTTTTTGTGGCCAGACCATTTCCAGAATGGGTGGGCAGCAGGAGAAAGCCCAAATGATTCCTTCGCTGTGGATTCAGTGTAGGTGGAAGCTAAGGCGAAACAAAGTGATTGACCCCATGTCTGTTGCCTGTGGGCTCCATCACTGGCCCAGCTTTACAGCCTCACCGTTAAATTTTGAAAGAGATTAGGCACAGAAATTCACAGGTACACAGGAATCCCTGTGTTAGGAACTCTGGAGTGGAGTGGGCTGAGTCCTTGCCTTGCCGGAACCCCTGATGGCCCCACTCACACCTCACTGCTGTCGCCATGCCTGTAGCCGGCTCCACTACCTTGCTGCAAGATGCCAAACTTCCGAAAATTTCCAGGTACCCTTGCTTCCAAGCTGAGAATATGGGATTTTCTTGGAGTAGGGCGGACATACTTCCTCAGTTTTCATATGGGCTGACACACTGATGCCAGTCCCACAGCACACAACCATGGACTCTCATGGCCCAGTTAAATATTCTGGAGTTTCTGGAGCATACGGCCAAAAGGTGGCTGTGTGATACCTACAGATTCTCCAGGCCTGACACCCCAGTAGGCGCACGGAGTATACGGGAAGTAACAGAGCCCAGCTAACTCAGTGAGTAGCAACCTACAGGGTCTCAGAGAGAAGCAGCGGCTCAGTGAACCCTCAAACAGGGGCTTAATGACTCCCTGGGGAGATAGAACTATCTTCACAAATTTTCTTACATAGGAGAAAATAGGAGTTTTTTTTTGTGTGTGTGATTCCATTAAGTAGTTGTAACCAACAATATAAAACAAATTGGAGCTGGAGTGATAGCACAGCGGGTAGGGCATTTGCCTTGCGCCCAGATGACCTGGGTTCAATCCCCGGCATCCCATATGGTCCCAGAGCACCGCCAGGAGTAATTCCTGAGCAAACAGCCAGGAGCAACCCCTGAGCATTGCCGGGTGTGACCCAAAAAGCAAATAAATAAGCCAAACTATTTTGTGCCTGCAAGGGGGCAGTCTGGGAGGGTGTTTGGGAAAATGGTCACAATGGTCGAGGGAAGCCTCATGGGTGGAGGGATTGGTGTCAGACTGAATCCCCGTGTACACACACATCAGGAACAGCTCTGTACCACGGGGTGAAAATGAAGGGGGGAAAAAAAGGGAAGCGGTAAGAAAACTGCAGGCCCGGAGACAGCTGAGTAGGGCCCAGCAAGCTTGCTGGCATGTGGACATCCCGAGTTCCTGTTCCCCTCCTTGTCCTCCTGCATGAGACATTCTGTGGTGAATGACCGCCCTTCACCTCCAGCCTGAGTCGGGGAGGAGGAGGCTGGGGCTCACCACCGTCAGCAGCCAACTAACCTGAGAAATCGCGGCATTTCTCCCCACACTGGGAAAGATGATTTCCTGTATGTTTAGTCAGGGTCAAATGTGTGGGCCCTAGGTTCCTCAGGGAAAGGGGGCGGATGTGGGGTGGGGCTCATGTGTGGAAGGTGGCCCAGGAGACTGGAGCTCCAGGGAGGGAAGCCTGATTGCAGGGCTACGCACATCAATGGCCAGTGAGGTCAGCGTGTGCTTTCTTTCTCTGAGGTCGGAAGCAGCTGAGTTCACCAGGCAGACGGAGTGCGGGCTGGGGGCTCGGGATGCCTTGGAAGCTAACAGGAGGCGAATACTGTGAGCTGGAGGCCTACGGGGCTTGGCCACGGTGAGCTGGGAAGCCTACGGGGGCCTGGCCACGGTGAGCTGGAGCCTACGGGGGCTTGGCCCCGGTGAGCTGGAGCCTACAGGGGGCCTGGCCACTGTGAGCTGGAGGCCTACGGGGGCCGGCCACGGTGAGCTGGAGGCCTACAGGGCCGGCCCACGGTGAGCTGGAGGCCTACGGGGCATGGCCACGGTGAGCTGGAGGCCTACAGGGGCATGGCCTCGGCAGAAATAAGGCTCTGGCCCACCCTTGGATTCTGCGAGCAGGTGGTCATTTTAAAGTGGCCTGAAGTCTTGAAGGGCTTTTGTCTTCTTAATTTTGGGTTCCAGGAAGCAAGGAGATGCCCTTGGGTTCTACTAGCATGAGACAGGACATATGGAGATATCACGGGTGCCGCTCTAGCACATAGATGATGAGCGGGAAGATAGTGATAGTGAAAAGAATTTTGGTGGGTTTGGGGTCGGACCCAGTGCTTGCTGCATTTAGAGTCCTTCCTCTGAGGAAACTGCCACTTTGCGGCCCATCCCTGAGGGGAGGAACATGACCCCTGCCCCCTCTACCCAGCCTGAGGGGGAGGCCTGACCCCTGCGGTGTTGCTCTACCTCAGTCTGAGGGGGGAACATGACAACTGCAGTGTTGCTCCTACCCCAGCCTGAGGAGGAGCCTGAGCCCCGGTGTTGCTCTACCACAGCCTGAGGGAGGAGGAGCTTGACCTCTGAGGTGTTGTTCTACCCCAGCCTGAGGGGGAGGGCCCTGACCCCTGCGGTGTTGGTCTACCCCAGCCTAGGGGGAGGAGCTCACTGCCCCTGCTGTGCAGATCTACCCAGCCTGAGTGGGGGAGGAGCATAAC
>JAJIBD010031261.1:0-15685 GCA_021461705.1 Cryptotis parvus
TGGCATCTGGCTTTGATGCCGAAGTGGGCGAGACAGGTACTGCCCATGTTGGGCCTGTCTCCCACTCCCTTATCTGCTATCTCCTGGCCGGTAACTGTTCAGGTTTCAGAAATCGTCCAAAATTCCGCATGACCGTAACCATGACCTATGAAAAAGATAAATCATAGCTTGTAGTTGTGTGTTTGCTTTTTGCTTTAGAACTTTAGAGCTTATTGCATCTTTGGACTGCTTAAGAGCTATATCTTTATCACTATAAAATGAAATGTTGGACACCTAAAGTTAAGAGCACCATCCAGACATAATGGGGCAGCAAAACCTGACTTCTGAAAATTAACACTGAAGAATCAAATTTTGGATTCAAACGCACAAAAACTAAGCACCCCGCTTTTGTAGTAAGCTCTTAATGCCTGCGGTCTCAAATGTGTCATGCTGTAAATCCATAACTTTGTTTTTCAATTCCCCCTATTTGAACACCGTGATTGACAAAATGGCAAGAGATTTTTCACAGAGTACAGTTGTTACGGTGTTAATCATTCAACTCCTGTGTGGCAGCCCACCACCAAAGGCTTGACTTTCACCTTCTCCCTTACCTAGAGTCGCTCTCTAGCTCACTGTTTCCAATATGCCAATGTAAATAGTGATGGGTATTGCTAAAGTCCTAGCTTTACCTGGATTGTGGCCGTGGTGATTTGGTTCGTAATTGTTTTCAGATTCTTGCAAGGTGAGGTTGGACCTCTCTGAGCCTATTCTGAATAATCCAGCTTAAATTGGTACCGAGAGGCTAATTTATATATACGGTCAAAAACATGTTTTAGGAAGAAGGCTACCAGGGATTATTAAATCTCACCTGGGGACCCATTGGGCATCTAATCCACACTGTATAAGGAAACTACTACCATATTCTCTAGAGTAAGTAGTTTTTGCTACACACTTTGCTATATTTCAGAGTAGAAATTGTGTGACACGCTGGTTTAAAGTCCTGGGAATCAGCTGCAGGTGATCGCATACCAAAGTTTGTAAAACGGCCTGGCATGGATAAGGCTCTTTCGAGCAGTGGGGCCCAGCACGGCAAATAGCTGTGATTGGGTGGTGGTTTCTGGCTGTTTGGGGCTTTGTTGATGTCTCAACTAAAGGGGATGAGCCCATAAACCCTCTGGTCTTGATCACCCCTCTCCCAGCCTGTAGCTGCAGGATGGGCCAGTATCCTGTCTGAAGTTTGTTGGTCTCCTTGGAGATTTCTGGCTGCATGTCTGAACTATGGCCGGAGTGGGGTGCCATGGCCTGTAAGTCAGTATCGGGGAGAAGGTGACTTGGAATGTTGATCCTTAATGTGTGGGGAGAAAGGTGACTTGGAGATGTTGATCCATAATTGTGGAGAGAAGGTGACTTGGAATGGACTCATCTAAGTGGTCAGTGCTGGGAGTGTGAGAACAAACCATCAGAGTCTTAGTGGATAAAGCTGGACTCACTAGTTTCTTGTAGGAGCGCTAAGGTGAAAGCAGGAGACCAGCGAGTCTCAGGCAGCATCTTGCTCTCCCTCCCCGCTTGGCTCTCCCCCGGGGAGCTGCTGATCCTATAACTGATGGAAGTCGCCATGAGGCTCCAAATACAGCAGCCCCCGGTGAGTAAGGCTGCAGGGTCTGTGAGGCTGAGAGCCCCCAGCTGTCTGCTTTTCACATGTATTTTCACCACCTCTCTAATGACTGAATCATTTTTTCCCACTTTGAAAAAATGCACGGTGAAGGCTGAAAAACAGTTAGGGTCCGCTACCCAGCGAAATGAAGGGTGAGTTAGCTCTGGCTGAGGTTGGGGTTTAGGCTCCTAGCCAGGAGTAGCTAGTGTCTCCCTTTCTGTTGTATTTAACCTGCACGCCATCTGCACTTGTAGTTGTGATATTCAAAACTAACATTCTTCTGGGTTTGGCTGAGATCTTCCAGTGCCTTCTATCTTCACTGTATCACTGTCTTCCTGTTCATCATCAGTTGCTCGAAGCCGGGCCCCAGGACACATTCCATATGTCCTGTCTCATGCTAGAGAGGTCCAGGGCCCGCTTGGGCAAGAGCGGGGGGGGCGAAGCGGAGGCCGAGCGGGGAGCGAAGCAGCGGGCTAGCGAAGAAGCGGGTAGGGGCGCGAAGCGGCGCCGGGGCGCGCCCAGCGGCGGCGCGCCTTGTGAAGCGTAGCCATGCGGCCCGCGAGAGGCGGCGAGCGGGCGATGAGCGGGCGGGCGGCGGCGGCCCGCGCGGGGCGTAGGCTTTCGTGTTCGGGCGGGGCGGCGCAGCACGGGGGCAAGCAAGCCCAACACTCCGGAATCCCATGGAGTTCCAAGGCTTTACTTATCACAGGTTCAGGCCTACAAATCAGCAAAAGGGAAAACCCGATGCTTAGGATTCCAGGGTAGAACCCCAGCCACGTGTAGGCCAAGATGGCGACCACCACGTGTAAAACTTCCAAGGGGAATAAGCCCAGGCGAGATCCCACAGGGAAGAAGACCGGGAGGCGGAACAGGCTGGTTTATACCCCCTACGGCTCAGACCTTCCTCCCCATTGTTATGGAAGCAGGGGAGGGTCAATGCCCACAGGTAATCCCTCCCTGCATCTCACCTAGAGCTTTACTGTGCTAATTTTTTGAGCCAGGGAAGGCCTTTGAAATGTAGAGAAGGTTGTTTCTGAGATGGCATGTCATTGTACCAAGATCAACACCAATGCCAGTTAAATATTTCTCCAAGCTTTCACAAGTCTCCTCTACTTCATTGTAGTTTTTATATTTTATCAGGGAGCCATGCTTTTTTGTTTGGGAAGCAAACAGCATTTCTCTCTGGTCCTAATTACCAGGTGTCCCACGTGGCCAGGCTAATATGCTGGTAAGATCTAGCTAGTCCCACGATGATTGTGGTAGCATTGGAGAATATTTATACCAGCTAGTACAGCCTACATGGTCGGATAAACTGCCACGTTTTGACTACCCCCTTTCTGGAGTGATTCGCGGGAGGCAATCCAGAGCAGATGCAGCGGCCCTTAGGAGTCCTGCAGCAGCCCTGAGTATCTTTGGGGCGTGGCCCTGTGTGTTGTGGAGTGTGGCCCTGAGCGTGTAGGGGTGTGGCCCGCGCATTGTGGTGTGGCCGTCGCGATTGTTGGAGTGTGGCCTGAGCATTGTGGTGTGGGCCCTGAGCGTTGTGGGCCGTGGCCTGAGCAGGTAGGGGTATGGCCTGAGCATGTGGGGTGTGGCCCTGAGCATTATTGTGGTGTGCCCCTGAGCATTGTGGAGGCGTGGCCTTTAGCATTGTGGGCGTGGCCCTGAGCATTTCGGTTGTGGCCCCTATGCATTGTGGGGTGTGGCCCTGAGCATTGTGGGGTGTGGCCCTGAGCATTTGGGATGTCCATGAGCATTGTGGGGCGTGGCCTTGAGCATTGTGAAGTGTGCCCTGAGCATTGTGGGCGTGGCCCTGAGCATTGGGGCGTGGCCCTGAGCATTGTGGGGTTGGCCCTGAGCATTGTGGAGTGTGGCCCTGAGCATTTGTGGGGGCGTGGGCCCTGAGCATTGCAGGGTGTGGCCCTGAGCATTGTGGGGTATGGCCTTGAGCTCGTTGGGGCGTGGCCCTGAGCATTGTGGGTGTGGCCCTGAGCATTGTGGGTGTGGCCCTGAGCATTGTGGGGTGTGGCCCTGAGCCTTTGTGGGGTGTGGCCCTGAGCATTGTGGAGTGTGGCCCTGAGCATTGTGGGGCGTGGCCCTGAGCATTACGGGGCCTTGAGCATTGTGTGGTGTGGCCCCTGAGCATTGTGGGGCGTGGCCCTGAGCATTGTGGGGTGTGGCTCTGAGCATTGCAGGGTGTGGCCCTGCGCATTGTGGTGTGGCCCTGAGTGTTGTGGTTGTGGCCCTGAGCATGTTGGGCGTGGCCCTGAGCATTGTGGGGCTGACTGTGAGGATTGCGGGGTGTGGCCTGAGCATTGTGGGGGTGTGCCCTGAGCATTCGCGGGTGTGGCCCTGAGCATTGTAGGGCGTGGCCCTGGAGCATTGTGGGGTGTGGCCCTGAGCATTGTGGAGCTGTGGCCCTGAGCATTGTGGAGTGTGGCCCTGAGCATTTTGGGGCGTGGCCCTGAGCATTGTGGGTGTGGCCCTGAGCATTGTGGGGCGTGGCCCTGAGCATTGTGGGGTGTGGCCCTGAGCATTGTGGGGTCTGGCCCTGAGCATTGTGGGTGTGGGACTGAGCATTTGTGGCGTGGCCCTGAGGATTGTGGGGTGTGATCCTGAGTATTGCGGGGTTTGGCCCTTAGCATTGTGGGGTTGGCCCTTAGCATTTTGGAGTGTGGCCCTGAGCATTGCGGGGTGTGGCCCTGAGCATTGTGGGGTGTGGTCCTGACTATTGTGGGGTGTGATCCTGAGCATTGTGGGGTGAGACCCTGAGCATTGTGTGTGTGGCCCTGAGCATTGTGGGGCGTGGCCCTGAGCATTGTGGGGTTAGCCTGAGCATTGTGGAGTGTGGCGCTGAGCATTGTGGGCGTAGCCCTGAGTATTGCGGGTGTGGCCCTGAGCTTTGTGGGGGCATGGCCGTGAGCATTGTGGTGCGTGGCCCTGAGCAGTTGTGGCGTGGCCCTGAGCATTGCGGGTGTTGCCCTGAGCATTGCTGGGTGTGGCCCTGAGGATTGTGGGGGTATCCCTGAGCTATATGGGGCGTGGCTCTGAGCATTGCAGGGCGTGGCACTGAGCATTGTGGGGGTGTGGCCCTGAGCATTGTGAGTGTTTCTCTTTGCATTGGTGGGCGTGGCACTGAGAATTGTGGGGCGCCGCCCTGAGCATTGCGGTGTGGTCTGAGCATTGTGGAGTGGCCCTGGCTTGCGGGGTGTGGCCCTAGCATTGTGGGCGTGGCCCTGAGGCATTGAGGGCGTGGCCCTGAGCATTGTGGGCGTGTCTCTGAGCATTGGTGGGTGTGGCCCTGAGCATTGTGGTGTGTGGCCCTGAGCATTGTGGGTGTGGCCCTGAACATTGTGGGGTGTGGCCCTGAGCATTGTGGGGTGTGGCCCTGAGCATTGTGGAGTGTGGCCCTGAGCATTGCTGCGTGGCCCTGAGCATTGTGGAGTGTGGCCCTGAGCATTGTGGTCGTGGCCCTGAGCATTTTGGGGTGTGACCCTGAGCATTGTGGGTGTGCCCTGAGCATTGTGGGGTGTGGCCCTGAGCATTGTGGGGTGTGGCCCTGAGCATTGTGGGTGTGGCCCTGAGCATTGTGGCGTGTGTCCTGAGCATTGTGGGGTGTGGCCCTGAGCATTGTGGGGTGTGGCCCTGAGCATTGTGGAGTGTTGCCCTGAGAATTGTGGGGTGTGGCCCTGAGCATTGTGGAGTGTGGCCCTGAGCATTGTGGGGCGTGGCCCTGAGCATTGTTGGGTGTGGCCCTGAACATTGTGGAGTGTGGCCCTGAGCATTGTGTGGTGTGGCCCTGAGCATTGTGGGGTGTGGCCCCTGACCATTGTGGAGTGTGGCCCTGAGTATTTGTGGTGTGGTCCCTGAGCATTGTGGGGTGTGGTCCTGAGCATTGTGGGGTGTGGCCCTGAGCATTGTGGAGTGTGGCCCTGAGCATTGCGGGGTGTGGCCCTGAGCATTCGGGGTGTCGCCCTGAGCATTGTGGGGTGTGACCCTGAGCATTGTGGAGTGTGCCCCTGAGCATTGTGGGGTGTGGCCCTGAGCATTGTTTGGTGTGGCACTGAGCTTGTGGAGTGTGGCTCTGAGCATTGTGGGGCGTGGCCCTGAGCATTGTGGGTGTGGCCCTGAGCATTGTGTCGTGTCCCTGAGCATTGTGGAGTGTGGCCCTGAGCATTGTGGAGTGTGGCCCTGAGCATTGCGGGTGTTGCCCTGAGCATTGTCGGGTGGGCCCTGAGGATTGTGGGGTGTGGCCCTGAGCATTGTGGGGTGTGACCCTGAGCATTGTGTGGCCCTGAGCATTGTGTGGGTGTGGCCCTGAGCATTGTGGGGTGTGGCCCTGAGCATTGTGGTGGTGTGGCCCCTGAGCATTGTGGAGTTTGGCCGTGAGCATTGTGGGGCGTGGCCCTGAGAGTTGCTGTGTGTGGCCCTGAGCATTGCGGGCTGTGGCCCTGAGCATTGTGGGGCGTGGGCCCTGAGCGTTGCTGGGTGTGGCCCTGAGCATTGTGGGGTGTGGCCCTGAGCATTGTGGGGTGTGGGCCTGAGCATTGTGGGGTGTGGGCCTGAGCATTGGGGGGCGTGGCCCTGAGCATTGTTGGGCGTGGCCCTGAGCATTGTTGGGCGTTGCCCTGAGCATTGTTTGGCATGGCCCTGAACATTGTGGGTGTGGCCCTGAGCATTTTGGGCGTGGCCCTGAGCATTGCGGGTGTGGCCCTGAGCATTTCGGGGTGTGGCCCTGAGCATTGTGGGGTGTGGCCCTGAGCATTGTGGGGTGTGCCCTGAGCATTGTGGAGTGTGGCCCTGAGCATTGTGGGGTGTGGCCCTGAGCATTGTTTGGTGTGGCCCTGAGCATTGTGGAGTGTGGTCCCTGAGCATTGCGGGCGTGGCCCTGAGCATTGTGGGGTGTGGCCCCTGAGCATTGTGGGGTGTGGCCCTGAGCATTGTTGGGTGTGGCCCTGAGCATTGTGGGGTGTGGCCTTGAGCATTGCTGGGTGTGGCCCTGAGCATTGTGGGGCTTGGTCCTGAGCATTGTGGGGTGTGGCCCTGAGCATTGCAGGGTGTTGCCCAAAGCCAAAATAAAGAAAAAAGATTTTAAAGAATGGGGTGGGTCGGTGCCACGGCTGACCACTTGGTTGTACCCTGTCAGTGGGGCCAGGCATCTGGAATTGGCCAAAGCGCGGGTGCTCCGAGGACCCAACAGGAACAAGAATGTCCTGTTTGAAAGGGCTGTAACAGAACTTTCTCCTACTCTTTATGTGCCTCTTCCCCACCTAAGAACTGCCTCGTCTTTTATTTCTCTCTGGAAACAGAAAAGGAAAGAAGCCCTGTACTTTGGTGTCTCCTGGACTTCTGTTTGTTTTTTCTCTTTTTTGGGTCACATCTGGCAATGCTTAGGGGTTACTTCTGCCTCTGCACTCAGGGATTACTCCTGGAGGTGCTCAGGGGACCCTATGGGATGCCGGGGATGGAACCCAGTCGGCCGTGTCCAAGGCAAACGCACTACCTGCTGGACTATTGCTCCAGCCCACCTCCTGGGACCTCTACAGGAGTGTTTACCAGAATCTATGCTTTATGGATTACACTTCTTTGGTTCCTTTTGTTGTTGTTGTTGTTGCATTTTTATTTTATTTTATTTTTATTTTTTTTTTCTTTTTGGGTCACACCCGGCAATGCTCAGAGGTTTCTCTTGACTCTGCACTCAGGAATTACTCCTGGCGGTGCTTTGGGGGACCATATGGGATGCCAGGGATTGAACCTGTGCCGGCATGGGCCTGCCGTGTGCAAGGCAAACGCCCGACCCTGCTCTCTCGGCCGTTCTTATTTTATTTTATTTTATTATTTTTTTTTTTTGCTTTTTGGGTCACACCCGCGCGCCAGGGGTTTCTCCTGGCTCTGCACTCAGGAATTACCCTGGTGGGCTCAGGGACCATATGGGATGCCGGGATGGAACCCAGGCCGGCCGGCTGGCGGGCAAGGCAACGCCCGACCCGCTGGGCTATCTCTCCGGCCCGTATTTTATTTTATTTTTTGAGCCCTTTGATAATGCTCAGAGCCCCACCAAAAGTGATCCCTAAGCATAGGGCCAGGAGTAAACCCTGAACACTGCTGGGGGCCCCGGAACTAAAAACTGAAAAAAAAATTAAAAAAATCAAAAGAATCCCTTGGACGTACTGAAGAGACAGTATAGCATAGTATAGTTAAACCAAAATAAACAATTCCATAAAATGCTCCCCAGATCCCGGCCAGGAGTGATCCCTGAGCACATCCAGGAATGCCCCCCAAACAAAACTAAATAAATAACAAGGCCCCCGTATTTGACATGCCAAATACCACTCACAATGATAGACCTCATTCCCATGACCTGATGGAATGGTTTGAGGCTCTTTATGTTCCTGGAGTGGGCAGATGCCCTTGGGCTCTCTCGCATGTGACAGGACATATGGAGATGTTACTGGTGCCCGCTCGAGCAAATCGATGATCTACGGGAACACAGTGATTTTTAAATGTTTGAAACTTTATTTAAACACTGCGATTTACCAAATTGTTCACAACACAGTAGTTTCAGGCATTCAGTGTTCCAACCCCCATTCCCCACTGGTGTGACCTTCCCTCCACCATTGTTAATGCTGCCTTCCCACGCCCAAACCTGTCCCTCACCGGGCACAGACTAATTCCGTTTTTATTGCTTGTTACAACATTTGTCTCACAATGGTGTTTCTGAGGTCAGTGCCTGAGGATTTGGTGAGGTGTTTGGTGCTAGTTGAACCTTCGGCGTGATTGCTTCATTGAGCCTCGTGAGGTTCGCCTCCACTTTCCCATCTAATTGGCTGTGTTCCTGCTGAACTGCCACTACTGTGGGTGCAGCCGTGCTCCCTAGGAGCACAACTGGGAGGATTCAGCGCCCGGAGTCGCTCTGAGATTAGTCAGGAGCTGTGAAGCTGGGCCAGCTCTACGCAGGAGGACGTGGTTGGCGCTTCCTGGGTTCCTCAGTATTTTCAGGGAAATAGTGAGAAATAAAGAGGCTGGACTCAGAGACAGAAATATTTACTGGAAAGCAGGAGCAGGGAGGAACTTAGCGAGGACTAAGTTAAAGTGTGGACTTCTTGCGTTGTTTCTGGGCCGCTCTGGCCAGCACAGGTTTCCCCATGTCCCCAAGCACAGGGTCACTCCTGGCTGCTGCACATCACAGGCACGTGGGGTCACTCCTGGCAGGGCGTGTTGAGGTTACACCCGGGGACAGCCGTGGACAACCGCATTGCCTCGGGCTACCTCTTCTCCCAGGGGCTCAGGGACTGTTTATAGGAAATTTTGAGTCTTTGTTATCAAGTGGTTGGGTTGTTAATCTTTTTTTTTTTTTTTTGCTTTTTGGGTCACACCCGGCGATGCTCAGGGGTTACTCCTGGCTCTGCACTCAGGAATTACTCCTGGCGGTGCTCAGGGGACCATATGGGATGCCGGGGATCGAACCCAGGCCGGCACAGGCCGGCCGCATGCAAGGCAAACGCCCTACCCGCTGGGCTATCGCTCCGGCCCCCTGGGTTGTTAATCTTGACGGAGGCTCCTTTCATGTTAAGATAAGGCTAACATCCACTTTCTCCCACTCAGCTGCTAAGGCCCTTTCTTCCTTTATGGCTCTTTGGACTGTTGGCCCAGGCACAGTCTCTTATCTCTTGCCTCCTGTGAAATGGCCCAGAGCCTGGGACATATTTAATCCCTTCATCCTAGAGCACAGCCTTTGAAAATGATGGACTCCTTCAGTTTCCAGGAGAGCCCAGGGGCGTGTGGCCCAGGGAAGTTGGAGGCTTTCTTCAGTCACCAGCAGCTCTGGTGGTGTCGAGTGTGTTCAGAGGCACAGCACTTCCGGGAAAAGCGGTTCCACGAGGCCAGACCTCCTGGCCTTTTCCTCCCCTGGTCCTTCCCCTTCATCTTGGAGCTTTGCCTCCAGCAGAATTTGTGCCTTGTTGCTGCTTGTTCCTCCTCTGGTTCCTCTGCTGTGGCTGATTGGAGACACAGGGCAGTGTGTCCCGACCCGGCCACCCCGCTGCTCCGCTGCGCCCACACACGGGCAGTGTTTCCAACTATTGCACGTTTCTTTTTTGTTTGTTTTCTTTGGTTTTGGGGCCACACCCAGAGAGGCTCAGGGGTTACTTCTGCTTTTTTTTTTTTGGGGGGTCACACCTGGCGATGCTCAGGGGTTACTCCTGGCTCTGCACTCAGGAATCACTCCTGGCGGTGCTCTGGGGACCATATGGGATGCGGGGATCGAACCCAGGCCGGCATGGGCCGGCCGTGTGCAAGGCAAACACCCTACCCGCTGGACCATCGCTCCAGCCCCATCTCAGGGGTTACTTCTGGATCTGACTTGGAGGTCACTCCTGGCGGTGTTCGGGCAGACCATATGGGATGTCGGGGAGATGGAACACACGTTGGCTGTGTGCAAGGCGAGCATCAACCTGCTGTACTATGGTCCAGCCCTGAGTACACGTATACCCTCCATGTATAATCAAGAGTAAGACATTGATTTCTTAAAGAAGAAGGAAAAAGAAATGGGTGTTGGCAATGTCTTTGTGGGGTACAGTTTGATAGTTTGGTTCTTTTCTTTTTCTTCTTTTCTTTGCTTTTTGGGTCACACTCGGCAATGCTCAGGGGTTTCTCCTGGCTCTGCACTCAAGAATTACTCCTGGCGGTGCTCGGGGGACCATATGGGATGCCGGGGATCGAACCCAGGCTGGCATGGGCCGGCCGCGTGCAAGGCAAATGCCCTACTCGCTGGGCTATCGCCTCCGGCCCCCCTAGTTCTTAATCTTGACCGCATGTGAAAATCCCCAGGAGGCTTCAGACTTTGTGCCTGTGTCTACATCCCAGACCAAAGAAAGCTGCGTCTCCATCGTCAGTGCCCAGGGCCCAGGTATTGCCGGGCAGGGCCAGGCACCAGGAGCCTGGAACACGTAGGGGCCGGGGTGAGGAGGTGCTCAGATCCTCAGGAGGATCACAGCTGCATCCGGGCTGGTTTCTGCTTTCTCTGGTGGCAGTGACAAAGCTGAGAGCCGGGGCCAAGGAGCATGTTCCAGAGAAACAGAAGGTCGTGCAGTGCAGGCGGGAGCCCAGTGGGGCGGTATGGGTGAGAGCGACAAGCGGACCAGGGGTGGGCTGGACACGCGGCACTGCTGGAGGAGGACGGGGGTAGTGACACAGCTCTTGGTCTCAAACACTTTGTTTTTGGCCACACCTGGTGGTGCTCAGGGCTTGGTTACTCCAGGCTCCATGTGTAGGGATCACTTCTGGTGCACTTGGTACATATGTTGTGCCGGGGATGGAACCCGGTTGGCCACATGCAAGACACGCATCTTACCTGCTGTCCTATTGCTCTGTCCCCTCACAGTTTCTTTTTGGGTCACACCCAGCAATACTCAGGGCTGCTCCTAACTCTGGACTCAGGAATTACTCCTGGCCGTGCTTGGGGACCCTCTGGGATGCGGGGATGGAACCCAAGTTGACTGTGTGCAAGGCAAATGTTCTATCCACGGTCCTATTGCTTTGGCTCCCTCACAACTGATCCTCACTTCCCTGGGGCCTGGTCAGGGACCCAGGAAGCCGGTGTGGAGAGAGGAGCAGACTGGGAATCACTGGGACGTGATTCTCTCCTCCGGAAGTTGACGGATAGACACCTGTGCACTCCAGCCCTCCCCCAGCCCTCTGGCGCCCTTCCCATGACAGCTGCTCCTCTGTCCTGTTGGCTGGGAGCTGAAGGGTGGCACCGGGAGAGTGACTGTCTGGAGGGTATCTGCGGCAAGGGGAGCTGCAGGAGGGACGGGGGCTTTGGGGACCTTCCCTGAAAATTCTTTCTTTTAATATTTTTTGTTTTTGCATCACTCCTGATGATGCTCAGGGGGTTACTCCTGGCTCTGCACTCAGGAATTACTCCTGGCAGTGCTCGGGGACCATATGGGATGTAGGGGATCTAACCGGGTCGGCGGCGTGCAAGGCAAATGCCCTACCCGCTGGACTGAGAATTCTTTTTTTTTTCCAGTTCTTTTTTTCTTTATTTAAACACCATGGTTTACATGTTGTTCACCAGTTTTTTTTTTAACATTTTATTATACCACAGTGAAATATACAATTACAATGTTGTTCACGCTTGGAGGTTTCGGTCACACAGTGTTCCAGCACCCCGCCCTCCACCAGTGCCCATCACCCACCACCCATGTCCCCAATTCCCTCCCCTCCCACATCCTGCCTAAATGGCAGGTTCTTTATCTCCTCTCTCTCTCCCTCTCTCTCTCCTCCTTCTCCTACACATCGTGGGTTGCACTACGTACACTTAGAAGCCATCATTTGCATTTTTTGTCTGTATTTAATGCTCAGTTCTATGTTGGTATCAGACCTTTTGACATTTATTCACACACGTTCCCTTCTCTATCTTACCTAACCTCTGACTCCCCACGCGCTTGTGGCAATTTCCACTTTTGGTAAGATCACCTGGTATATTTATGTCATGCAAATAAATGCAGTCATTCTATGTCTCTCTCTTCCTTCTGACTAATTTCACTCAACATGATTCTTCCCATGTCCTTCCATTTATAGGCAAATTTCATAACTTCATTATTCCTGACAGCTGCATAGTATTCCATTGTGTAGATGTACCACAGTTTCTTTATCCAGACTGAGAATTCTTATGCTGTATCTCTGACCTACTCGGGGACTGGAAGCACTGGAAACTTCGGCTTCACATCAGCTTCTCAGCACGTGGACATCCTGTCCTGGGAGTGGTTGTGTGTGGTCCATGCAGGGCTCTGAGCAGCCCTTGCGGCCTCTAGCTGCTAGGCGGCAGGAGCCACTTTCTTCACAGGGTGGCCAGCTCTGTGTCTCTTGGCCAGTGCCTGGGTTGTTTTTGTGGCCAGACCATTTCCAGAATGGGTGGGCAGCAGGGAGAAAGCCCAAATGATTCCTTCGCTGTGGATTCAGTGTAGGTGGAAGCTTAAGGCGAAACAAAGTGATTGACCCCATGTCTGTTGCCTGTGGGCTCCACCACTGGCCCAGCTTTACAGCCTCACCGTTAAATTTTGAAAGAGATTAGGCACAGAAATTCACAGGTACACAGGAATCCCTGTGTTAGGAACTCTGGAGCACCCTCAGGAGTGGGGGGGGGCTGAGTCCTTGCCTTGCCGGAACCCTGATGGCCCCACCCACACCTCACTGCTGTCGTTATGCCTGTGGCCCGGCTCCACTACCTCGCTGCGAGATGCCAAACTGTTGAAAATTCCAGGTACCCTTGCTTCCAAGCTGAGAATATGGGATCTTCTTGGAGTAGGGGCGGACATACTCCCTCAGTTTTCATATGGGCAGACACACTGATGCCAGTCCCACAGCACACAACCATGGACTCTCATGGCCCAGTTAAATATTCTGGAGTTTCTGGAGCATACGGCCCCAAAGGTGGCTGTGTGATACCTACAGATTCTCCAGGCCTGACACCCCAGTAGGCGCACCCCGGAGTACATGGGAAGGTAACAGAGCCCAGCTAACTCAGTGATAACAACACAGGGGCTCAGAGAGAAGCAGCGGCTCAGTGAACCCTCAAACAGGGGGCTTAATGACTCCCTGGGGAGATAGAACTATCTTCACAAATTTTCTTACATAGGAGAAAATAGGAGTATTTTTTTTGTGTGTGTGATTCCATTAAGTAGTTGTAACCAACAATATAAAACAAATTGGAGCTGGAGTGATAGCACAGCGGGTAGGGCATTTGCCTTGCACGCAGATGACCTGGGTTCAATCCCGGCATCCCATATGGTCCCAGAGCACCGCCAGGAGTAATTCCTGAGCAAACAGCCAGGAGCAACCCCTGAGCATTGCCGGGTGTGACCCAAAAAAGCAAATAAATAAGCCAAACTATTTTGTGCCTGCTAAGGGGGCAGTCTGGGAGGGTGTTTGGGAAAATGGTCACAATGGTCGAGGGAAGCTCATGGGTGGAGGGATTGGTGTCAGACTGAATACCCGTGGCACACACATCAGGAACAGCTCTGTACCACGGGGTGAAAATGAAGGGGAAAAAGGGAAAGCGGTAAGAAAACTGCAGGCCCGGGAGACAGCTGAGTGGGGCCCAGCAAGCTTGCTGGCATGTGGACATCCCGAGTTCCTGTTCCCCTCCTTGTCCTCCTGCATGAGACATTCTGTGGTGAATGACCACCCTTCACCTCCAGCCCTGAGTCGGGGAGGGGGGAGGCTGGAGCTCACCGTCAACAGCCAAACCTAACCTGAGAAATCGCGGCATTTCTCCCCCCCACACCGACTGGGAAAGATGATTTCCTGTATGTTTAGTCAGGGTCAAATGTGTGGGCCCTGGGTTCCTCCAGGGGAAAGGAGCGGATGTGGGGTGGGGCTCATGTGTGGAGAAGGTGTCCCAGGAGACTGGAGCTCCAGGGAGGAAGCCTGATTGCAGGGGCTACGCACATCAATGGCCAGTGAGGTCAGCGTGTGCTTTCTTTCTGGGTCGGAAGCAGCTGAGTTCACCAGGCAGACTGGGGGGGGGGGGTGCGGGCTGGGGGCTCGGGATGCCTTGGAAGCTCACAGGAGGGGCGAATACTGTGAGCTGGAGGCCTACGGGGGGCTTGGCCACGGTGAGCTGGAGGCCTACGGGGGGCCTGGCCACGGTGAGCTGGAGGCCTACGGGGGCTTGGCCCCCGGTGAGCTGGAGGCCTACGGGGGCCTGGCCACGGTGAGCTGGGCCTACGGGGGCCTGGCCACGGTGAGCTGGAGGCCTACAGGGGCCTGGCCACGGTGAGCTGGAGGCCTACGGGGCATGGCCACGGTGAGCTGGAGGCCTACAGGGGCATGGCCTCGGCAGAAATAAGGCTCTGGCCCACCCTTGGATTCTGCGAGCAGGTGGTCATTTTAAAGTGGCCTGAAGTCTTGAAGGGCTTTTTGTCTTCTTAATTTTGGGGTTCCAGGAAGCAAAGGAGATGCCCTTGGGTTCTACTAGCATGAGACAGGACATATGGAGATATCACGGGTGCCCGCTCTAGCACATAGATGATGAACGGGAAGATAGTGATAGTGAAAGAATTTTGGGGTTTGGGGCCAGACCCAGTGCTGCTGCATTTAGAGTCCTTCCTCTGAGGAAACTGCCACTTTGCGGCCCATCCCTGAGGGGGAGGAACATGACCCCTGCCCCCTCTACCCAGCCTGAGGGGGAGGAGGCCTGACCCCTGCGGTGTTGCTCTACCTCAGTCTGAGGGGGGAGGAACATGACAACTGCAGTGTTGCTCTACCCCAGCCTGAGGGGGAGGAGCCTGACCCCTGCAGTGTTGCTCTACCACAGCCTGAGGGAGGAGGAGCCTGACCCCTGTGGTGTTGCTCTACCCCAGCCTGAGGGGGGAGGCCTGACCCCTGCGGTGTTGCTCTACCCCAGCCTGAGGGGGGGGGGGAGCCTGACCCCTGCTGTGCAGATCTACCCAGCCTGAGTGGGGAGGAGCATAACCCCTGTTGTGTTGCTCTACCCAGCCTGAGGGGGGAGGAGCATAACCCCTGCTGTGTTGCTCTACCCCAGCCTGAGGGGGGGGAAGAGCCTGACCCCTGCGGTGTTGCTCTACCCAGCCTGAGGGAAAAGGAGCATGACCCCCTGTGGTATTGTTCTACCATAGCCTGAGGGAGGAGGAGCATGACCCTGCAGTGTTGCTCTACCCCAGACTGAGGGGGAGGAGCACTGACCCTGCAGTGTTGCTCTACCCCAGACTGAGGGGGAGGAGCCTGACCCCCTGTGGTGTTGCTCTACCCAGCCTGAGGGGAGGAGCCTGACCACTGCGGGGGTTGGTCTACCCCCAGCCTGAGGGGGAGGGAGCATGACTCCTGTGGTGCTGCTCTACCCAGCCTGAGGGGGGGGGGGAGCATGACACCTGCGGTGTTGCTCTACCCAGCCTGAGGGGAGGAGCCTGACCCCTAGGTTGTTGCTCTACCCCAGCCTGAAAGGAGGGGGAGCCTGACCCCTGCGGTGTTGCTCTACTGCAGCCTCAGGGGGGAGGAGCATTACCCCTGACCCCTGCGGTGTTGCTCTAC